>JAHWFP010210962.1:0-33537 GCA_023313725.1 Lithobius niger | reverse complement strand
TGAGTTTTTTTCATGATTCTTTGTTTGAGTTTTTTTCATGATTCTTTTGCATGGGTTAAAGTAAAATGATGATTGTAAATTGGTTTAAAAGACAACTAATTTGGCAAATTATTTAGAAAAAATAAATAAAGAAAAAATTTACCGAGGGTGGGGGGGAAATAGTAGAAACTAATTAGGGATATTAAGCTTTAAATTTAAAGTGTGTCGATATTGTAACTGTGTACATAGTGTATATGTGGAGTAAGTGTATTATTAGGAATATTGTTAAAAGTGAAATTAGGATAGTAATTCGACTCACTTGTAAATTAGCAGGGGTGAATGTAGTGTCTGGCTACAGGCATGCTAAGTAGTTTTGGTGCTCCTTGCACCTATCCTGCTATCTCTGTATATTGTACTAATTATGCACCACTCCCATGGTGCATTCTGACCGAGCCAATAAATAGGCTGTACAGCGCCCTCTGCGGCAGCTGCTTACTAGAACCCACAATCTGTTGTAGTGTCAATCACTCAGTCGACACTACATTATGAAATTACACTTCAACTGGTCGTCTAAGCTCTGTGCAATAAATTCGTATAGCATGCGCTACTATGTTTTTAGAAATTTACTCACAACCACTTGATGGCCAACATTTTACAGGCTAATTCTGCTTTTGTAGGTACCCCACATGCATAACTTGCGCACTATTAAATGTAATTAAACAATTTTATCAACCTTAGCTTTTAAACACAAGCTAGTTAACACACTTCAACAGGATTTTTCACTCACATCCCAAACACTAAATTATTTTAACCTTTTTCAAACGTGATCTTGGCTTTGTACCTTAGCTCAAAACGTAGCTTTTTACACAAGCAATTTTAAACGTTTAAATTGTTTTTAATTCGACAATTTTCTTCACACCTTGAACAGGTTTAACTTACTGGTCCTTTTAACTCAAGTAACTCCTTTTAACTCCTTACTGGTCCTTTTTAACGTTATGCACAAGTTTTAACATTAAAGTAAACTGCATTTAAGCAAACTCATTGAATTTTTTAAACAATTCCTGCATGTAAGCAAATTCAAAACGTTTTATCAATTCTAACGTTACACATGGCTGCTCAACCCTAAAGTTAGACATTTAAACCTGAACTTAAACACACCAGCACCACCAATTTCCCCAAACACGCTTTCCTCATTTAATTTTGCACCAGCCTCATGCCAGCGCCACTTAAGAAAACCATCTGGAGAAACCAGCGTTCATCACGACTAACTAACCAAAACCATCTTACTTGAATTTGGAAGTTCACCAACTATCACCGAAGCCTGGTCTGCAGCCCAGCCTCTTGGAAATTGACGGCCACTGCAAGGAACTGCAGCATCCACTGCTTTAGACGCCAATTCGCAAACTCGCAGCAGCTGTTCTTATCACCATACAAGTTTGGGTTGGTTAGTGAAAACTCACTTCATTTGCTTTTAGTTTAAGCTTACGTTAACGTAATTGTTCAGTTACCTTAGCCACAGCCAAACCAAACACGGGCAGCTTGAAGCTCGGCAACGGACCTACTTTGTTACGACTTCTCGCGCAGGACAGCGAGAGTGACGGGCGATGCGTACACATTTCAGTAACTTTCCTTAATTTTCATTTTTTAAAATTAAGTCCTATATCCCACCCTCGTTGCCAATGTAGTGTCGGCCGAGTGACTGATACTACAACAGATTGTGGGTTCTAGTAAGCAGCTGCCGCAGAGGGCGCTGTACAGCCTATTTATTGGCTCGGTCAGAAGGCACCATGGGAGTGGTGCACAATTAGTACAATATACAGTGATATACAGTGATAACAGGATAGGTGCAAGGAGCACCAAAACTACTTAGCAGTGCCTGTAACCAGACACTACTCAGACCTATGAAAGTTGTGATATCCACCCAAAACCAAAACTGGTATAAGAGAAGGCGCAAAGTTTCCAAAAAAGGGTAGGCCTTTGAAAGTAGTGATGTCATTCAACCAGGGAAAGGCTGCCAAAGTTAATCCTAGTAGCCAAGTTAATCGCACCAAATAATACTTTTGGATTCACAGGTTATCAGTTTACTATGTTCTCATAGCACCTCGATAGCCCTTCCTGGTCCATGGACCTTCTAGAGCTCCTCAAGAAAGGCCTGATCGAGCTCCCACTCAACGAGTATCTGGTGCTAGGGGAAGACGAAGCATCACGTCGCGGAGACTGTAACGGGGAGACTCAGAGCTTCTGACTTCTCCACTGAAGAGGTTCAGACCCTCATCCGTTGCCACCGTTCCTCTACTGTGAAACTTTACAAGGCCAAACGGAAACGTTGGTTCTCGTGCTGTGCAGATAGAGAAGATAGACCCATACGATCCCCTGATTGCATGCCTCACAGATTTCCTCAAAGAACTTTTTGATAAAGGCTTTCGGTGATGGTAATTAAAGGGTACGGTCCACCATCAATTCGGTCCTGGGACTATATGGCAAGACAGACATCACTGACAGCTCAGTGATCTCCCGCCTTATTCAAGCATTCGGAAGGCCGAGGACGAGACTCCATTTTCCGGCGTGAAACCTACCACTTGAGCTGGCAAACCTATCACGTCCACCCTGTGAGCCTCTGAGAAAGCGTCTCTGCTCCACCTTTCACAGAAGACAATTTTCCTCCTAGCCGTGGCCACAGCTGTTCGACAAGAACGAGATCACCGCATTCTCCAGACACAAGAGATGCCTCAGGTTTGTGAAGGGCTGGATGTATATGACGCTAATTCGTAACCTGTGACTCCCTACCAAGCACCCCTGGTGCAATCACTTGCACCCCTGGTGGGGACTGGGGAAGAAGGAAGACTCCAGTGTCCAATCAGAGCCCTACAGTATTACCTCTAGGCCACTAGACTGATGGAAGGTGAGATGACTTGCATCCCTTTATTCCTTGCAATTGACTCCACTCACAAAAAACAACATTAAGGACCAAGCTTCTCCCCTCTAAAATTGTTGCAATGGATTGTCGCTGGAATTAGGCGTAACTACGAGCCTTCGGTGGACTGTCCTGACATCCGCATTATTTCCGAGCCCACGAGCTCTGTGCTCTACCTGCTTCCTGGGTGTTTGCCACCGGTGTCCCGATCGCCGAGATAACAGCAGCTTGAAACTGGAGACACCGAACTGCATTTATATGACATTATTACAGGGAGCTCGTTGACATCCCAGCCTAACGTTCCAAGGCCCACGGTGGTTGCCGGAGCAACCCATACTGCGACGATGAAGTTGCAAGCTCAACTGCAAGGTAATATCAATAGTGGTCAGACCAGAGTTTCCTAACCCATCCCAGTACGGGTTAAGCTCGACCCACATCTAGTTGGACGAAGTCAGCTAGAAAAAGGGAAGTATTTTCGGATAGAAAGTGAAAACGGAATTTTATCAGAAGAACTTAGTTTTTACTCATCCTAAAATACTTTCCTTTGGTAACCCACCCTTCGGTCCCACTTCACCCAAATCCGTCTCGAGTCGACAATCGGTCACGACCAACGAAAAAGTGACGATTGGCCGCCAGGACTTGACGTAGTGCCAGCGATCGCACCCAAGGGCATGCTAAGACGCGGTAGGAAATTCTTGAAGTCTTTAACAGTGCTTTAAAATGCATTTTAGAATAACTGAAAACTAATTTTATCTGTTAAAATTCCATATTTCTGCCAGTCGAGGGGATGAAGGATATCCATTGGGGTTCCAGTGGTTTGGAGAAAGGTTTTTCCTTCGAAGTGCACAGGTGTTGCCCAAAGGTTACTGCAGCAAAAACACTGTTATTCATTATACTGTGAAACACTTCAACTCTGTTGGACTAAATATAGTAGGCAGCAGACAGCGGCATTTACGAATTCGAACAGTGTATTGGACTGAAAAACGAAACGTAAACGGAGTTTGAACTTACCTTTAAGGTGCGTGATGACGACTAGAGTTAGTAGTTGAAAATTTGCAGATATTAGACTGTCTTCATTGTGAAAGTGTGCATTTGTGTCTCGCATGACATTGTTTGAATCGCAGTTTTCGGTCTAAATGGTATTAACTTTTCCAACTTTTGTGATGCCTCGTTTACTGCCTCATTTAACCATAATAAGTTTACAAGTTAGACTTGGAAAACGCAAGGCGATATCAAAGGAGACGATGATATCCTCTTTACATTGAATACCATTGAGTCTACGTAGAAATTCAGAGGTGCGCTTCAAGCCATACGAACCCCAGATATATTTCTTTAGTTGAGGGGCTTAAGAATTAGTCTGTCTGTTAGGCAAGGTCTCCTTTTGCGGGATGTTATCATACGCAGAGGGTATTCAGGTTTATGTAGTTTTACCTGACCAAACACAATGGGAAACTTTGAATCTGGATGAGGTGTCAACTATGTAGCTGTTTTTTTCAGAGAGTGAAGGCCTTCTTTTACCAAATCTTCAAGGCGTGTCAATGAGCACCTGCAAGCAACAGTGGTGAAAGACAAAAAAACGTAGCTCCATTGCAGAGAACTGTTAAAAAACCAAGCACAACATCGACTGGAATGAAACTCGAGTGATGCTAAAATCGGACTTGTGTAAGCATCATTATCAAATGAACATCACTCTTATGAACATGCATGCACCCTCGTACCACAATCGTGAAAATAGTTTTCCCTGTGAGCTTGCAACACAGCTAAATGCACAGTGGAAACCTTTTCTCCCAACCCCAGTGGTCTGTACCTGGTTTACAGTGTGTACACCTTTCATGCACACAGTTGTTCGATGTATATAGCCTGGTAGTTTTCGTTTTGCCTTAACCTAATTTGCTCTCCTGAAGTGTATCTGCTGCCTAGGCAATCAGTGTATGATCATGTGGCCTGTAAATCTATATATATTGATGTACTATAATTAAACCATACTTGTTATCGTAGTCAACACCTTGTTTGTTTCCCTTTCTTTAGTTAGGGTAAGTTGCCATTAGGGCAACAATAATATATAAGTCAAATATCTAAGCTCTCCCATTCCAGTGGAAAATGGCAGCAACAAGAACAAAAAGCAGCATCATGTGAAACGGAGCAAAGCCCACTAAGATAAACAGCAGGAAATTACATTCAAACTTTGTGACTGTTGATGTTGTGATGTAGTGAAAAGGAGTCTTTGACTTCAACCTGAAGGAGGAGACAGCCAATTTCCTCCGAAAATTTGAATGATTGGCCTAAACAGCTTCATTCGGTTGGTTGTGTGTAATCCATTGTGAGTACGACTGATAATAACCTAAGTAACAATAACGAAAAATCGGTGAAACGCTTACTCCTATGTTTTTGAAATGTGCCAAGCCTTATGACAAAACCTGCATCCAACCTAATGTTTGAATCCCACCTTAAATTTAATTTAGCGTGTAAAAGAGAGGAAGTGTTAATGAAATCCATGCGTGTAAAACCAAAATTCTTTACAAAAAAAGGAAAACAAATCGCTGACCCTGATGTGAAGATGTTTCTACTTGAAAGAATAGCAGAATGTCATCGTGCGCTCAAAAGCAAGTGATCTACTTGATTGTTGATGCGTCATGTTTATTTTCGAGTAAAACACGGCTGTTGAGAAACGACATCTACTCAAACTACAAAAAATGGGTGTCTTATGTCAAGAGACTCGGACGGCCCTATCATGCTCGACAGACTGAAATTAAGAGGGCACTAGCTAACAATCGTGAAGCCGAAGAAAACGAAACCGAATCGAGAGACCGTGCATTAAAGCCTGTCGTTGACGACAAAACTCGAATGAGAAGCCGAAATTCGATGTTGCATTCATCCGATAAGTTAAATAAACATGGAGTACCACTTCAACCAGATACATGAACGAAAAGGTGAGAGGTGTACAGTCTGCTTAGGAAAGCAAAAGTCCTTTGTCTGCGGATTTCATTTCACCAAAGCTGCCTAGGACCGCTCCAGCTTCTCTCAAGCCGTTTAAACAACGAGCAAAACAGTTCGACCAGAGGGCAATACCATAAATTTGAGACATGTACACAGTATATACCTTGGCCGCAACTTCCCGGCTGCATCCGAGAAACCATCTGTGAATGGTGTTTCCCTTTTTGCAGAGCTTCCTTCTCAGGCTGAGGACATCGGGGTCATCTTTCAAGCAAGGACAACGACAGTTCAAAGCACCTCACTTTCTAAATGTACAGAAAATTCTCACCTGAGAAACTAACAGTACGTGGGGTTTAACCCAATGGTGCCGAGCTACTGATAAATCCGTAGGAGCACGAACGCGCGCTCCAGCCGGCCTACGGAAAAATCCGTAGGTCGTTTTTCGATGCTGCCCCTGAATGTTGGCAGCACGCTAGCGACCTGATGACGTCACCGTCAGCAAGCCACACTTTTACCGATTCCAACATGGCGTCAAATTTGAAATTCCGTGCATTAGTTCGTGAGATATCGATTTTTAAAGTAAATGGTGCACGTTTTTTTTCACAAATCGCTTCAGCGCGCCCTAAATGGATACCAAAATCAGGGGCAGCAGCGGTAGCGAGCCGATCTATGAGGATGGCCGTGATAAACTTCGGATTGACAGCTGTCAACAACCAGTCGGCCATGTGACCACAGCTGTGTTTTGCCATCGTGGCGGCAAATTCAATATTTTTATTAGGAATGGTGTTAAAATTTAATTATACTATAGTCGAAATGAATTAGAATGCTTCATATTGGTACATTTTTTCAATAGTAAACTGGTGATCGTCGATCAATTCAGTTGCCGGAGTTGTTTTTTGTTACTTTTGCGTTATTATCCCAACATTGCCGTAATGTAAACAAATAACTTTTTTGGTATAATTAGAATTATAGAATTATTTACTATGAACTTGAATGTTTCATATTCGTATATTTTAGCGGTAATAAAACTGTTGATCGGCGATCAATTCAGTTGCCGGAGTTTTTTTTTTTTTCGCTGTCGGTATTCCCGTAATGTCGAACAAATGTATTTTCGTGGCGATTTTCCTATATCTAATTACTGTAGTTTATTTGCTAATTACTGTAGTTTATTTGCTAATTACTATTGTTTATTTGCTTATTACTATTGTTTATTTGCTTATTACTATTAGATTATTACTATAGTCTAGCGGTAATGTGCGATCGGCGATTCCGGAATTTTTTTTTTTTTACGGCTGCGTTATTACGGCAATGTTGTCGACTATCTAGTTATAATTTCGCAATTATTTGCTTAGATTAACACCCACCGACTACAAAACTAACTATTTGTTCCATTACAGTACTAATTTATAAACAAATCCGACTTTTCAGATTGGGAACGGGTGATGTTTATAACGCTACGCAACAGTACGACGCTGGCAGAATTAGGCCTATTCGTTTAAGCCTAATTGCGCGGACATCGCCAATATTCCGCGATTTTCGGTAATTTTTTAGAGATGGGCTTATTTTCATTAATGTTTACAATCTAACATGGAGAATCACGTAGTAGATGACCTAAACTATGACTTTCTTTTTTTTTAGTATCTTATTTTTATTCCTTTTCACGAATTTTTTTCAAGTTAAATTTAATTAGACAAAATACACTGAAATTGAAAATACAAATAATTCAGGCCTAAACTAAAGGGTAAACCAACATAAAATAAACCACATAAAACAGGTCCATCAACATAAATAGGCCTTTATATTTGAAAAAAGGGGGATGAAAATCATTTTCATAGCCTGCTATTTCAAAAATTGTAGCCTATGGTAAGTAAATGTTACAATAAAAGTGGGTAGCTAAATTTACTTATTGTATGCTGTGGTCAAACCACAAAATCTGGTTGCCTCTTCTAAGGACCAATGGCTGGGATCCCATTGGGGGACGGTAGGACACATTTTTTATTTATTTTTCATTTTTTTTATTTTGGTTAATAAATTTCATCCCTCAGTGAACACTTCATGATGGGCTTACTATTTAAAACTACATTTTAATTAGTGGCACAGTTGGAAACCTGTTAGTGCAATTCTATTTCAGGTTAGAAAAAAATTCTCTGGGCCTACAAGACAGTGTACAGGCCAAAAAATTGGCTTATTTTTTTTTATTTTGCAAAATTGTTTCAGGTTTTTTTTGTAGTTCATGTATTCATATTTTTGTATGCAAGTTTTACAATTTTATCACATAGGCCTACATTCAGCTACAAAACAAAAATGACAGCCTAAAATACAAAAAAAAAAAAAACCTGTACTAACTTACATACCAAATGTTATTTTAGCAAGAAGCTTACATAATTAACCTTATTTTCCTTTATTTTTACTAATAATTATCGTCTTTTTGCCAAATAGTCACTGGAACTGCACATATTGCGGGAATGCGAATTTATTTTTTTTCCTCAATTACTAACCCTGAAAAGCCTTTGGTAGAGACTACTTCCCAAGGCATGCAAATTATAGGCCTATAGTTGTTGCCTGTCATATAAAAAAAAAGTGTATACTAGGCTACAATACTTTAATAACATGATTACTGCTGCTGCTGTAATATTCAGAAATAAAGAAATAATGCAAAGTATAGGCCTACCTGTGCAGGGAGTCAGTCAGCAAGAGCATGAGTTGGTGTTTGCAGTGAAGCATCCTAGATGGTGGTCTTAGTTTCATTAAAGTTGTGTACACTAAGCAGTCTTTATTTATTTGTGGCCTAAGTTGTGCATGTATTGCTTTGGGGTTTGGATGGAATTGTGTCTAAAGGTTCACTGATTAACTTGGTGGTAAAAAATAATACCCTTTCTGCATTGAAAATTGGTCAAAATTGATGTTGAATGAGAAAGTTTTTCTCTCAACTGTAATTTTGTTTTCAGTAGGTCGGTTTTCTTAATTTTTTTTTCTATCTTACAATAAAGATACAGTTTTGAAACCAACGTACTGATATAGCTGAAGATGTTGTCTTTCTAGTGATATTTTTAAAATCTTCACAAATGCAATGTATGATTTTTGAGCAATTTTTAAAGAAGTTAGTGCAGAGTTTGTTTGGTGGGTAGAGAAAGTGCTCAGGGTGCTTGCACCTTTTGAGGGAAAAGGAGGTCAGGCACCATTGGGTTAAGTCATGTAGAAGATGGCAGTTAGCAGGGAAGAACATACTAACAGACTTGGGCGGGTTAAACTTAAGCTCAAGGGTCAAACCGACCTCATCACAGTAGTTTAGGAGGAGCTCAGAGCCTTTAGCAGAAGGGCATAGGAGGGCCAGATCGTCAGGATAGCAGAAGTGATTGGTTTTGTGGCCACTGGCGAGGAATCCTGCATCAAATGCTTGTAACTTCTTGAGCACTATACTAATGTTCCGATGAGAATAACACCTTCGAGAAGTATTCGAGGGAAGGTAGGACAAACAAGAAGTAGTATCCCTACTTCAGTATTTACACGCAACCTGTTGTCATTGAAATGAAACATTCTTTGAAAAATCTGTTGTAAGACAAAATTGACGTATCAAAACTTGATAAAAAAAAATTATCCCGATTTGGCCAAATCCCTGACCTGATGCTCTTGCCAATTTTACAGCCGATATGCAAGTGATAATCCAACGCAATGAAATGGACCTTAATATTGAGAGTTAACTCAAACGTAGTGTTGAGAAAGTCAACCCTGATTTGAAACCTAACTTTTAGGCTGAACAACCCTCAAGATAATTAAAAACGACCAAACACTTACTGTTATTCGAGCTGACAAGGCAAATCTTACTCTAATTTTGAATAAGTCAGAACTTGACCAAGAGCTGAATAATCCTGCCATGTATTGCAAAGTTAGACTATGATGTCGGCCTCACAATGCACACCAGTTTTCGTACACACCTTGAAGTGCTTGGAAAACAAGGCCTTCTCTCTGAAAAAACAGCCACACAGATGAAACCTCATCCAGATTCCAAGTTTCCCAGTGTGTTTCGTCAGGTTAAAATACATAAACCTGAATACCCTCTGCATATGATTACGTACATCTGCCCAACAGATAAACTGGTTCTTAGCCCATCGACTAAACAAATGTGTCGGGGAATTACATAGCCTGAAAAGAACCGCATGACTTTCTACGTAGACTCAACAGTATTGAATGTAGAGAGGATGATATCATCGTCTCCTTTGGTATTACCTCGCTTTTTCCAAGTCTAACTAATCAACTTATTATGGTTAAATTCAATGAGGCAGTAAAAACGTCAGAAAAATCGAAAAAGTTAAAACCACTTAGACCAAAGACTACTGGAGTTACTTTTGGCCAACATCTGCGTGCAGTTTGAAGGAAAAAACCTTTCCCCAAACCAATGACTGGAACCAGAATGGGATATTATTCGTCCCCTTGACCGCAGAAATGGTACTGCTATTCCTTGATGAGCATTTTACTACCATCCACAGAATTTGAAAATATGGTTTCGATTTATTGATTATCGAAAATATGTGAACTGAGTAGTCTTTCACATCGGAAAAAGAACAGAATGGAGAACTGCAGTTTCTCGACACACTTGTGAAATGGACAGACATTGATGACTCAAATGGAGGCCTTACTCTAAACCCACCTAAACTGAAAAAGCTATTCCTTTTTGCTGGGGTCATCCGAAAGCCCCGTTAATTGCAGTTCTGAAAGGTGAGATAAAAACAATTTAAGGCAAGATGATGAGAGTTGACCGGTACTTTGAGAACAACCAGTACTTTGAGAAAGCAATAGCCAAATATTTAAAGTTTGGATATCCTGCTAAAGAAATAAATAGAGCCATAAAAGAAGCAAAGATGTGGAAAGAAGCACTCCGAGAACCAGCTGAAAAGAAACCGCAGCCCCTAGAACCTGTTGAAGTGTTGACGTACCTCCCAGAAGAGGAGAGCTGTAATGGCAAACTGCCAAAAATTCGATTAGATAGGCTACCCGTTCCAAAAATCAAAAACTCGAAGACTTTTTTTTTTTCGTAGCGCTACTGAGCGCTGAAATGCATCATCACTCCAACTATTATAACTCTGCCGAAAATGTACTTAATCGACTGCATTTTCTTCGCCTCAATAGCCCTGAACCTTAGCTACAATCCTGTAAAAACAGACTTTAAAAATTCATCTCCAATAATTTTCTACATCATGAAGACAAACCTCTCAAACTTGCCGTCATCGCACGCAAATTTCAAGTCACCGTTTTCGAACTTTCAATGTACCGTAAATCGCCTATTAAATGCCCATGGGCAGGGCCGTAGCCAGCACCCCCGCAGCCCCCGCACGTGCGGGGGTTTTCTTCAGGCCGAGGAGGCCTTTACGGTGGACTACGATAGATATTGAGTTTTGTCTACAAACTCGAGACTACTTCTAGAAAACTACGTAACGTAAAAGGTGGTAAAGGTTTCAAATGAAAGTTTATCTTAAAATTCCAAACAAAGAAAAATAAACGTTACATTTTGGAATATACTATCAATAAAATTTTACGCCAGACATGAAATTGGCTAAATTCTTTTAAAAAGCATTCTTCAGGAGCACTTTTTGAAATACGGAAACGGTAATCAACAAGAAAATGCTGATTGTTAATAAAAAAAAATGTTGATTACTGCGTTAAAACAATTTGTTTGGTTATTTGTTTTCAAGTCCTGGTATGGTTGGTTACATTATGCACGACGGAAGAAAAAAAATTCATTGGGAAATGATAGATTTTTTGTTTGTGGGGGGAGGGGGAGGCGCTTCATTTTAATTCTGGTGCGGGGGTATAAAAAAATTCCTGGCTACGGCCCTGCCCATGGGCGACTAAAATTAATTCGATAAAAAAAGTGGAGATTTAAACCAAGTTTAAATCTTGGTTGTTCTGCAGCAAAATTAACGAAAATATTCATAAATTTAACGAAATCAACATTTAATCCAACACGATTCACGGGAGCATTTGTAATCACGTAAAAGTCTGCTATATTAGGCCTACGCGATCGATCATTGATGTGCGTAATATGGCTTCAGTTTATCGAAAACGCTATACCTTTTTCTCATTTATTCTCAAATTTAGTTTCTTAGATCATCCCCCTTCCAATATCTAACCTAATTCAAAGCTAAAATTAATTTCTAACCATCACAAACCTTCAAAACAGAAAACGTGATTCACCACCGTGAAACGCGTGTGTTTACTCATTTATCACCATAGTTATCTATTGTCGTCTAAGACGGAAGTTCCGGCGGAAGTGGACGCGTAGGTCTGGAGCCGAGGAGCCTCAGTAGTGGACGCCGAGGTTCCACGCGTCCAGACTCGGGAAGCGCTTGAAACATCGCGTCCGTAATGACGCGACTCTGCTTGGCGTTTTCCGGTCGTGAATCGCGTGTCTGTTTTGGAGGTTGGTGATGCTTAGAAATTAATTTTAGCTTTGAATTAGGTTTGATACTGGAAGGCGGATGATTTAATAAACTAAATTTGAGAATAAATGAGAAAAAGGTATAGCGTTTTCGCTAGACTTAAGCCATATTACGCACATCAATGATCGACTTTTCCGTGATTACAAATGCTCCTATGAATCGTGTTGGATTAAATGTTGATTCCATTAAATTTATTAATATTTTCGTTAATTGCTGCAGAGCAACCAAGTTTTAAGGGGATGAAACGTTGATATCGGTAAACTTTGTCAATTTTTCGATTCACTAAAAAAAAAAGATTGGTGGGAAGGCGTTAATAAGGCTACTACACGATTTTTGACCTAAAGGTATTTTTGGGGGGTGGCGTTAGTAATGCCAGGGCATTTATTAGACGATTTACGGTATTTCTGTAAGTACTTCGTTTAAAACTTTTCGGCATAAAGCCACAAATTATTGTGTTTAGGGGGCACAAACCAAGCATCCCAAGCTATGCTTGAGTTTTATACATGTTCATTTCGCCTTCCAACTTGCCGTTACGAAAATTATGTTCTATGTTGTTGAGGCTTTAGGCCTCTGCTTTAGCAATGTGTAACAAAGGTTCTAACTACCAAAAAGACCATCATTTGTATTTTTTATTTTATCAAACTTGCCTCTGAAATAATTATTATATATTATTACTTAACTAATTATTTTTATTAACAGTTAACATAGAAACCGCTACCTGGCTCGGACATCCCCCCCCCCCAATAGTTGTGATGTATAAAATCACAGTTTACAGAAAAACTTGTCATAAGTTTGGCATTTCCGACATGATCCTGGCAGTGACTATCATTCAAGACCATCCTTCAATTAATATGCTAAAAACTCAGTAAGTTACAGTCAATCCAATTTTGAATCTCAAAATCCGTTTCCATCAAACTCATCAATGTCTTCCAGAACGCTTCAACCTAAACGGATCCAACGGTCCCGGATTCAGCCATTCAGGGCTCAGCCCCTTTAACCAATCAGTGTATACCTCCCTCCACAGCTTAATGAGAACCGCTCCAAAGCTCCTAATAGCCCACTGCACACGACTTGGCTTTGGCACAAATCTGCCGCTCGGACGGGCAATTTTTCTACCTGCCTGATTTTTGCGAAGTCGTTGCGGACGTCCACGCTCTCCCAGGTCATAAATAGTCAGGCCCTCCTGTTATCTATTAATTTATGCAAAAATGCAAGAAATTAAAGACAATCATGTATTTTGCATATCTATATATATTCAGTGATTTAGCATATCATGTCCTGAATATTAATAGGATCTTTATTCATGAGTACTGCATATTCAAAATCTATATATTCAAAATCTATACGCATGAAATAGAAACTTGGTTCTGCATTCAATAATCACGTAGCGAGTAAATGCAGAAATGGATCCTTAAAATATAATATAGAAGAGCTGTTTGAGTTGAAGAATATAACCACTGTAACACTGCATAAGATAAAGATCATGGGTGCAGCACACGGATCAATAGGATAGCATAGAATAAAAGTGGGCGGAAAGCATGTAATTAAGCTCTCAAGTAAAGTGAAGGGTCTTGAATAGCCAGGGCTATAAATAGAACAGTAAACGGATCTGCCATGCTAGCCCAGTGACGAGTTGACAGCTCCCAAGATTTAATTAAAAGATAAGCCACAGGGAGTCTGCAGTATATAAGGAGCACAAAAAAAGTTAGCTCGGTCAGAACCTCAGTAGACTTTAGAGAGGCAAGTCGTTGGGTCTTAACTCCTAAGCTAGGAGAAGTCAGCACCAGGGTTCCTGGCAGAAGGGCCGCCGCACGCAGCTAGTAGTACCAGACTTCCCGTCACCTAGCAACCACTCATGGTTGCAGTCACTTGAGTATCTTTTATTATCCTTTAGTAAAATTATATCTAACTGAATATAGTATAGTGAATTAATATAACCGTATATATATATATATATATTGATTTCATTTGAATATAGTGTTTAGCCTATGATTATTGCTCCATGAAATGCACTCCGATCTAGCCTAATCGACTTGCCATTGATTTTGAATTGCTTGAATATCCTTGATTTGATTTCGAATATTGGCTTGTATTTGGACTAACCAAAAGAAGTTGAATCCAAATTGTATTTGAAAGAAGGAATACAGAGAACGTAATCAATATTTGTGTCTGTCATTTATTTTAGCTTTAAGTATTTAAGTGTTATTTATTATTGCCATCCTGATCGTTTATCCGACTTATCCTTCTAAAATGAGCCAGGATAACCGGATAACACTCTGACAGTGTGAAAGCTTAGCTCAACTGACTTCACCTGGTTAATACATCAGTCAGGGGATCGAGATTTCACAGCCATTGTCGCCATGCTGGGCACAGGTAGTAGTTTTAAATGGAAACTATTTTAACTTACAACTTTGATCTTGTCAAAATTGTAACTTTTATTTATTTTATTTAAAAGTTGATAACTTCACTGCAAGTTACTGTACCGATTTTAATGTAAAATCCCAAGTTGCTTTTTATGTAAAAGCCTGTTCATTTTAACTCAAACAAAATCTAACTAGTGATGTAAATTGTTTTGAAATGTAAATAACATTTAATTTTGATTTCCTGTTAAAATAAAAACCAAGAGTATTTTCATTACTACAGTCAGACTTTGTTGGTTAATGGGTGATTAAGCTAAATAGGGAAACTAGCTTATTAATTAACCACCATTAAATTATCCCACCTGGTGGCAGCCTAAAAAAACCTATAGATTACTTAGTGAAACTTGAAGCCCAGGCTTTGTTAATCTTCATCCCCTACTCCAGGTCTGTAGAGAGTTATGTTTAAAACTCCGCAAAAGTAAAAACATACACCAAAGTAATTTACAACTCCACAAGCAAACCAAGAGTCCGGGGTTATTCCCAAGAAGTAGTAACTCCGTTACAGAACGTGTTAAGAAGGCCTTTTCCAAAGTTGGCATCCAATGCTATTTTCGGAATTCCCCAAACCTGAAAAGACTGATCTGCAACCGGTTCGAGACAGTGAGCACACTGTGACAGCTTCCTCTCGTGTCACTTGCATTCTTCCCGTATTAAACCGACAGAAGGAACCGTGGACACAGCCTGTTGACCATCGCTGCTAGACTAGATCAAAAGCCAAAGCCAGTCTAAAGAAACAAATTCCAATACCAACACCACTTACCGAACCACGAACATAGACCCCAATTCATGATCTCCCCACCACACCTGAGATCAAACTGCCTTGTACAACAGGAGCAGTATATTGCGTCCCCTGTCAAGAAGGTTACATCGGCAAAACGAACGGAGTGTTAGCATTCGAGTCGAGCACCTGCAAGCTACAGCGGTGAAAGACAAAAAACGTAGTGCCATTGTAGCGCACTGTTCAAGAACCAAGCCCAACATTGATTGGAATGAAACTCAAGTGATCTCGAATCTTTAGTTACCCAACATTATCGACTGAACACCATCGCTCTTATGAACGAGCAGGCACCCTCATACTGTCAAATCGTGAAAATAGCCTTCTCTGAGCTTTCAACACAGCTAAATGCACAGTGGAAACCTTTTCTTTCAATCTCAGAATTTCCCATCCCAACTCAAGATGGCAGCACCAACAACAAAATGCAGCATCATGCGATACAGAGCAAAGCCCACTGAGATAAACGGCGGGCAATTCAAACTTAGTGACTGTTGATATAGCGAAGCAGGACTAGCAGTATATTGCGAACAAGGTGGCAGCCAAATGTCCACCGAAAATTTGAAAGATTGAGCCATCATCATTTTAGTATCATTTTAGTTGTGATTGTCCATTGTGAGTATATGTAAAATGCAAAGGAACCAAAGACTAGCAATGGTATTGCTGAATTTACTTTTGATGCAGTAAGTTATATCATTACAAGCATAAGGTGCATGTGATGGTTGACAACACTAGCCTCCCTTATGAAGCCATTGTGGCAGTGGATGTTGTTGCATAGGTGTGTCTTTCAATGAAAAAACCTTGCCTTAATTTTGCTTTCAGTACCACCCTATTTTTATGGAGATGGGACCAGCTTCAAAACGTTCATGAGCTACAGCTAAAGTTGTAATATTGCCTGCTTTATGTACCCTATCACACATTCAAGAATCTAGAATTATGATTATCTCACACACTCAATCAATCCAACTTCATCAACAGATTTGCCATAGGTTTGACGCGCTCTCAGCCGAATCCATTGTGCCAGATTAACAGATTTGCATTATTTTGAAAGAAGTCAAAAGCAAAACAAAACCACTTACCCCAGAATAGATCTCGATTTACTTCTGTTCAGAATATCGTCTCCCACTGTCATGCGGCTTGATAACCGGCTTGGAACATTTGCGTTGCTAGCCACTTGCATAGTTGTTACTACAGAGGGTCCAGGGACACCACCACGGTATTGTGGTGGAACGCCAGTCAGCTCATACAGCCACTCATATTCTTGACCCTATCGAAACACACAAAGAAAATTGCCTCTTAAACCTTTTAACAACAAAACAGTTTTATTCGGCCACTACAAAAAAGGAAGCTGTTTCTCGAGCACGAATGGGCATTTTATTTTATTATTTATTGTGTTATTGGACGCTTTAAACACCACACATTTTTAAGTACTAGTCTTTTCGGTGCAGATTTTCATTGTGTGTGTGTGTGTGTGGCAAGGGTGTACACACATTGGGACACTTAGAGCATGTAACCCCCCCCCCATATCCTTTGTCTCCATATGCCCCCTTTTTTTAACCTCAGATGCCCTTTTTTTAACCCAAGATGCCCTTTTTTAACCCAAGATGCCCTTCTTTTCCTGTTCTTGCCACCTATCAGGAGTAAGAGGGGACAATGAAACAGCCCTAAACACAAAAAAGTCGTTGAAAAATATGTTCAACTGTCCCTTTTCATGAAGCTCTCCAAAATCCAAGTACATCAAGCTGGGATACTCTCCGAGTTTGATCAATCGTACTATCAAAAAAGCGCTGGGTATGAAAGAAAGCCGCATAAGCAAAATGGAACTCAAGGACGATCATCGGAACCCCAAACCGGGAGATGGCATCACATATACCAAGGGAGCCAGAGAACCCACCCATAGAATCCTTCATGAAAACCACTTTGACTCTTACCTAAAGAATTCATGTTGTCTAAAAACTCTTCTTCTTATATTGCCTGAAGTGAGAACACCAGAATTGAATAACAACCAACCACTGTTCTGAAGAACTAAGCCAGCACCCAGAGTAAGATTTTTTCCGTAACCCAACCCACAGCCCAGCTCAGCCCAACCCAGCCCAGCATAGCTACGGTATGCAGAGGAAGACTGGACTGTCGAGAACAGCCAAAGAGAGCAAAGAGGGGTCATTACCCAAGGGCCATTCTACTAATAATGACAATGACGACATCAAAAACAGGAGTGACTGAAGCCCCCGAAATGCCGATAAAGAACAAGAGGTGTTTATCTGATTCTTTGTGATGGATGTGATGCAGGCTATATCAATGAGACAAGATGTGGAATGAACAACCACCTAAAGCAACACATGGCTGACACTAGGAACGCTGCCCTGACAAACAGATCGCATCACATCACAACGAAACAAAGCACACCATTGGGTGGAATAGAACTGCAACACTTCTTGCGTCTGATTCTGTGAGGGACTCACACTTGAGGGCACTTTGAAGAAGGCTTCACACCCCTCATGAACCTACAGCCACTGTCATATCCACAGTTCCAGCACCTGATACTACCAGATTTCACGAGACAACTTGCTCCATTGTAGAAAATTCAACTGCCCTATAAATACGGGAGGCCACGAGCGGCAGTTTTGAGTATCCACCAGGATACAACTGCCCAACAAATATAGGAGGCCACGAGCTGTAAATTTGAATTTCTAACAACAAACAAATGATCATGATATAGGAAGCAGATAGTAGGTTACCAAAATGGCTGTAGAAGACAAACGTGTAGTAACTTTAGAAACATATAGTAACTTTAGAAATTACTGTAGTTTGTCGAAAGTTTGCAAATGCCAGTTTTTGTATCGTCTTTTTGAAAATGTAAAACTTTTTGTTAAAGATGAATGTTCCTTTTCAAAGTAAATCACTACATAGCTTCTTCAAACTTATTATGATGTTGCATTTAGTTAAGAAACCAGTATCTCCAGATTCAGTGTCTTATATGCGGTTGATATCGAATTTATTACCCACTAAATCGTATTACAAAACCATAAATGAGATGT
The DNA here is from genome assembly GCA_023313725.1 of Lithobius niger. NCBI lineage: Eukaryota > Metazoa > Arthropoda > Chilopoda > Lithobiomorpha > Lithobiidae > Lithobius > Lithobius niger. The sequence goes on along the minus strand of JAHWFP010210962.1, from coordinate 15,043 downwards.
GACCCAGTATGGTATGGTAGGTAAACTATGGTGCAAGTTTTTCCACCCAATCACAAAGGAGATTTGTTATTTAGCACAAATATGAGGATTTCGTATGAGATTCATATATGTCCAGTTTCATTAAAAGTTTGACTTTTTGGGAGGCAGAAGCTCCATTTGGGAGCACCAAGGCTCCATTCTGATTGAGGACAATGTGAAACTTTTAATTAAAGCACTAGTTAATATGTAAATTAGGTTCAAGAATACGCATGTATACATATATTGCTTGAATAGTAATGCTTTAACCCTTTGCGTGACTATTAGACCTATGCCATACGTCATTTGTCTGGCAAATGCATGGTGCCTACTTGACATACGAGATACATTGTTTCTCTAGCACGAGTTTGGCAACGTAATGTCGGCAGATTGTTGCAATGGGTTATCGTCATGAGTTTGGTACATAGATGGACAAATCGGCACCAATGAGCTGTTTATTTGAAATATACGAATCGTATTACAAAATTTATGGTGCAATGCTAAGTATTGACTGCACATGTCAGGGTGTGCATCGGTGCCGTTTCATTCAACAATAGCTACAAGTAAGCATCTAGTTGGTGGAATCGCGTGATTTTTGCGAAATTTGTGCTAATTTGGGTGTAAAAGTTACACTTCCCACTAACACGTGTATATGAAATAAAACGAAAGGTAGCGCAAATTTCGGCGGCTACTCATCCAGCAGGTGCATAAACATCGTAGGCTATGGATTGCTGTTTCACTAAAATGCCTGACTTTTTGCACGAAATAATAAATTATCAACTTTGTGTAAGGGTTTTATTTGGTATACTGTAGTAATTATAACATAATTAATATAGATAATTACTGGCATAAATTAAGATATATCATACTTTTATTAATGCATGAACCAAAATGTTATTTATTTCAGACAAGGCTCAAGCTGAACAAATGCATAAATGGAGCCTAACAGAAGACCGAGGTGTCATATTGTTAAGGCAGAATGATTGGCATTATAAATTGGCATTTCACAGAAACCATTTAAATTCCCAGTAGAGATTTTAATTAAGATAGATTAGTTAACATTGATCGATCACTTCCTGCAGAGCTCGGATTAAATTGGACGGATGACATTCAATTAAGATAACGATCCGTTCAAGGACGAAGTACTAGAATGTAAAAGCTTCCCCGAATACAACAAGACCTTTGAGTGGCAAGCGTTAAATGTACCGAAATAAAAATAAGTATCAGGGCACTTAACTTGTGCAGTTCCTCGTATCCAACAATGATTTATTTGACATTGATCGATTGGAGACAAGATAGGACTAGCGTATAAAAACCGTGCCTGAAAGTGAAAGCAGCGTTCGTCTTGTTTTGAGTCTTCAGAGAGAGCCCATTCCTTGGTTCATCGTGCGTGCGTGAGATCAACGAAGCTAGGCTAACGTGGGTGGAGAAGCAAGGGTCGGTAGCGGTAGCTATGGAGTAGCGTCCAAATACAGAGATAAGTACAAATAAGACTACATCTTATATATTGTGGGTTTTATGGCAGTAGCTACGAATAATCACAACTCGGAATAATAATCCTTAATCAGATTATTATGATCAATTATAGTTTATTCTAACATACTAGTCTAAATGCCAATCGCCATGACTATATTTAAATCATATGTAACCACAGCATTCCTTCGTCATTCTTATTAGTACTGCATTCATCCAATAATTCTGACAGCTCGTGGATCAGTTGCCGTAATTAGCTGAGCATTGATTAAAGTCCAATTGTTATTTATTTTGTTGCTTCTTATTGCGTGTCCATTTCCAGTGTATTTTATGCATAGGTATCCATTTTACTGACAGCTATGTTGACATTATGATTCACTCTGGAGTAAAAGTACCCTAGATAAAATCATAACAATGGTGTACAGAAGTGGATTCAATTCCCCTTTAATTATCCAGAGGCAAAATTGCACAGTTTTTTTTATGTTAGCTGTGTTTTGAATAACATTGGATTCAAAATAGTAGTGAAAAAATTGACCAAACCATAGTAGACTAGAGATCATTTGATTGTTGTAATTTAACAAGTTGAATTCTCAAGAATTTTGTTTTATTATTAGTTTTTTTGGCTCGATCGGATCATTTATTTTGTGTTGACTATTGGCGATAAATAGCATTTCACTGCAGTAGAAATTTTTGGGGATTATTAGTACTGTGCGATTTGTGTGATTTTTTTTAAGGCAATGGCATTATAGTGGATTATTTAACCTTTTGCTAGCATACAGTAAATCGAAGGATTTTTTGGTGTATTTATTGACAGTATTTAACAGTATGATTATTGTTGACTAGATTAAGTAACTTATAATTCGAAATATTGGGAAATATTGGACTGTGAAAATTTACTAAGATTTTGCCACACAATTTCTTATTATTATGGTCAGGAAAGAATCCGTCCTAGACTAATCTTGGTTGGCTAGATTTCTTCCTCCTGTCTACAAGTCATATTCTACAAATTTTCTTTGCACTATTTGCTAATGAACTGCAGAAAAATATTAAATGCAAAATTTCTATGAGTTAGAAAAAAAAAGTTTTCTTTATTATATTAAACGAACTGCTTACTTACAATACGCATATGCATTCACGTATACCAGCAATAGATATTTACGTGAGCTATTTCTTATTTATTTAAGGTGACAATGATGATGGCCCAAATCCTGCTTTACGCTTCAGGTTTGAGTCAAGTATAAATATGAACGAAGACCGGACTCCAACCATCCAAAACAAAAAAATTCAACTGAGAGTACTCCAATGTTTTCCCCTAATTGATTATTTTGAACATTAGTTAATTGTTGAATATTGTTTGCTTTTTATTCCAAATGCACATTGAATGATAATCTGACTGTATAACCTTATGGTGAACTATATTGAGAAATAATTGATTATTTTGGAGGAACCTTTCTCTTTTGTCTGACGGACGCCCAAAATCCTATTACATGTATTGTGTTTTAATAACTATCAACATGCAACTACCTGTTTCCCGTCACCCTTTTAATACTACACCTTAAACCCAATAGGTTCTCTGTTTCCTGTTTACCCTGTGCAGAACATGTTTAGCATATTATTTGCAATTATGGCGAGAAATGAAAATACGCCGATGCCTGCAACAGGCCTCCATACTTTCACTTTCAGCCAAAACGCCCTGTTTTCCTTTGTTCTCCAATGAATACGTAACGCTCAGTCACTGTCAACATTTGCTTATTCATTTTGCCGACGCAGCCAAATTTCTGGTGTTAATTTACTGCTACGGGTATTGTAATTGTGAGTGGCACCACGCCACCTTAGCATATTTAATTTGTGATCGAAATGTTTTCTGTTTATTTTGCAATTTTGCAGCCGACCGTAACCGTGTGTTTACGTTTCTTCGTTAGGGCTGTTTCTATATTGTCCGCTGCGTTGTCGGCTATTGAAGGAGAAAATGTTGGTGGTTGAATCTCCGACAAATGATCGGTTTTGTCTTCCAAAAGCTGTGCTATGTATTTTTTGTAATTTTATTTCAGCTTCCGTTAATGTTCCGTTCAACTGCTCCGAGATTTCCAGATTTCCAAATTCCATTACTCGGTACGGCTCTGTCCACGCCCCAAGTAATTTAGGAGCAATTTGTTTAATAGATAAAAACTCCTTAAATAATGCATAATCGTCCACCAGGTATTTATAAGGCTAGGCCTTTTTATCGTAAAAGTTTTGCTGTCTCACAACCGCCTTCCAGTTGTGCGCTCGAGCGACCTCGAACGCAGCTTGTAGTCTGCTCTCTAGACGAACTATAGTATCGTCGCTATCTTAACAAATCCTAGGTGGTTTGAAAGCTAGTGCGCTAGGCAAACAGAACTCAGTCCCATGATGAAAATAGTGCGCACTAATTAACCTAGAGGAATTAGGGCACACATTTAGTGTTACAGTCAGTAAATCCAAGTATTTACACCAATTTTCATGATGTAAACGTTATTGTGAACACTCCTGTTAACGGGCCTATTAAATCTAAACTCCAAGAATATCCAGGCCTCTGTAAAGACTGATAAGCTCTTAATTTAGCTTTAGCAAGTCCAACTTTTCTAGTTAGTACCCTTCAGAACCAGGAGGACAGAAATCAAATCTAATGAAATAGGAAGATTTCTGGCCTCTGATGGTTATGAGGGGTGCTAACTAGAAAAGTTGGACTTACAAAATGTTGGGTTGTCATTTTTTTGTGGACCACCCTGAATGGTTTATTAGACCGTACACATCTTCACGTAATGTGCCAGTAGCAGTAAAGCTGTATTAAATCTCACGTTTTATGAGTCCGCGATGCCCAGCTCCTAGCGTTGAATGGTAGTCTTGCGAAAAATTTATTAGCGATTTTGGAATGCACATTTGTGCTAAATTTTGCATTCTACCTTTAGATTGGTCTGCTAGCCTAATTCTATAGAGAATTTCGTCATAGTCCTTATAAACAAATTCCTTTCACTTGAAGCGTCAATTAAATCTTCTGATGACTGATCTCTAAAGCGTTATATGATTTCACCTAGGTAGGGATCTTTTCTCTGTTCTGCCGCTAGGTGTTGTTGCGTCCAGTCAGGATACTGGCTGCCTAACCACAGCAACAGGAATTTCTATTCTAGACAGCGCATCAGAAACCGCAAGAAGCCAACTGGACTTATGACGTAGGATGAACTCGTATTCATGCAACTGCAATAAGATTCTTTCGAGTTTAGGAGGTAAGGAGGAGCACAGTACAGATAGCAAATAGCTAAATGATCAGTAGTGAAGAAAAATATCTTACTGAGGAAATATACGTGGAACGTATCAATAGAATGCATTATCCCTGTTATCTCCCTAACAGTGGTTGTTTTTCTTTCCGCCTCTGTGAGTGTTCAGGAAGTATATAGGCTAATGGATAATTTATACCTCCATGGTATTGCGATAAACAGCCACCTTGCGCTATTCCACTAGAGTCAGTTTCCAAAAAGATAGGTTCAGATAAAATAGGATGCTTTAGCATTGCAGCGTGTACCATAGCCTGCTTTAGGTTCTTAACGGCCTTTTCTTCTTCCTTGTCCCATAGAAATTTGTTAAATTCCCGAGTGCAAATTTAGGGATAATTCGGACTGTTGACTAGTAGCAAATATCCTTTTAATAGTAATATTGTTAATAGCTAGTGCATGCATAAATAGTATTCAATATAATAAATGTAAACTGCATGCACAGTGCCAGCATAAACATAAACAACCTGTAAGTTTATAAAGCCAGTTTATAAGGCCAGTTGTGCGCAAAGCAATGCAATATGTAGTTATCTCAATTGGCATTGTGTGTAAAGCATTGAATAATCTTTAGATCCAATGTCGGTACGGAGATACCTCAGTGGGTATTGGCTGCCGTCTTCTCTCTCGATCAACCATGTAAATGTACGTTTCATCGCAGTAAAATTGTTTCTTCACAATCCACTGCATCCATGCGCCAATTCTAATAAGTTATGGGCACAAAGTGAAGATGAACTATTTAGGAAGATGGTGAAACCAATATGTTAGTGACATTTGTAAAGTTCAAGTGACTAATAGTAGAAATGCCGGGTGAGTGCAAATCAGCTAAAGCAAAAACATGATCAAAATGGCAGACAATGCGAAAATTCAAATTGCGAGATTGAATAGCCATAATTACAGTACATGGAAGTACCCTTTAGAATTTTTGCTTAGAATGTCTTTGGGAAGTAGTTGATGGACCCGCACCACAGAAGCCGGATGCTACATAGTTAAAAAGTGATGGTAAGGCTTGCATATTAGTAAGCTGAAAACCGCTAAAGAAGCATGGTTAGCATTACAGAAATATCATTAAAAGGCCACCCTAAGAAATAAAGTGAGACTGTACAAGCTGTTCTTTACAGCAAAAATGAAAGATAATGGGGATGTTGAAAAGCATATTCAGTTAATCCTAGAAACTGTTGATAGGCTTGTATCAATTGGTGAGAAAATGGCCGATCCTCTTGTTATAGCAGTGCTATTACAGTGTCTACCTAAATCTTACGCAACTCTCATCACAGCTTTAGAAAGCAGGGCAAAGCAGGACCTACGCTTGAAACGGTAAAAGGTAAAATTATTGATGAAAGCACCAAACACAGGCATCCAAACCAATCTGATACTAACGATGATGAACAAGCATTGACATCGTTTAGTAACCCTAGCCTTAGTGCTAATCCCAGTAAGCCTAAAGTCAAAAAGAAAGTGAAGTGTTTCAATTGTAAAAAGCCAGGACATTTCAAAAATGAGTGTCGTTTCATAAAGAAGCCTAATGCAAATAAACTAAAGCATGTAAACAAGGCAGAGTGTGATAACACAAATGTATGTTTTAGTGCTAGATTACAGTCTGGTATATCGATTCTGGTGCTACAAGTCACATGTGTCGCAACAAGGACTTCGTTGAACAATTAAATGAGGAGAATTGTGACACTGTACGCCTAGGTAATGGCTCTGAAACTCAAGCCAAAGGTAAAGGTAATGGCATCATCATATATCATGACAAACAGGGAAAGAGTAAATATAAACATTCAAGATGTGTTATATGTGCCCGAATTGGAAGGGAACCTAATTTCAGTAAGCCAGCTAATAAAGAAAGGTCTAGAATTACATTTTGATAAGGAAGGTTGCCAAATCATATCAAAAGGGAAGGTCATAGTGACCGGACTACGGACTCGTCGACACCAAGACCAACAAAGTAACCATCAGTCGGGATGTGAAGTTCATCAAAGTTTTAGACTCTGGGGGAGTAGAAGTGGAAAAGTCGCAAAAGCAGACGAGCCGCAACAGACAAAAGGAGAAGCTGACGAATCAACCGATCAAGCAGCATCTGAACCCAGGGGGTCTGAACGAAGCAACAAGGGGAAAGAACCCAACAGGCTGATCGAGTCAGCTTACTTCACTCTATCACATGATCTAATCGAACCCAGCAGCTATGAGAAAGCGTGCAACGCACCAGATAGCGAAAACTGGAATATCGCAATGGATAAAGAAATCGCTTCATTACAAAAGAATGATACATGGGGCTTAGTCGTGCTACCTAAAGGGAGAAAACCCATTGGCTCAAAGTGGACCTACAAAATAAAAAGGGATGACCACGGTAATGTCACGAAGTACAAAGCAAGGCTAGAGGCACGGGGTTTCTCGCAAGTTCCAGGGCAATACTATACGGACGTATACGCACTTGTCACCACTCAAACTACAATGAGAACATTTCTGGCTAAAGCAGGCAAGCATGATATGAAAGTGTATCATTTTGATGCAGCCTCCGCATTCCTGAACGGAGAACTCGAAGAAGACATATATATATGCAACATCCGCCAGGATATGTGAAAAGGGACAAGAAGTCAAGTTTTGTAAACTAAAACGAACAATCTATGGACTCAAGCAATCAGCAAGGACTTGGTATGAGAAAATGCACAGTATTCTAACCTAGTTAGGCCTCAAGCAAGGTGAGAGTGATCCATGTTTGTACACCATAAACCAGCAAGGCACGTGGATAGGAGTCATACTTACTTATATGTAAAGCACAACAGCACTTAAACAGATGTAATTTTCTTAATTGTACATTTGATTATTTCAATTAAAAATCATCCAAATTTTATCCGTAACATTTTAACAAGTGAAACTTCAATCATATGACCCCCCTTTTTACGGCACACTTGATGTTTTTGTTAGCAAGCCGTGTACCTTTTGTACGGCTATGGCGTCATGCTACAAAGGTTTATGTATGCATTGTTTAAGCTACATTGTTGCTGGCCACTTTGAAACAATTTAACTCAGCTTCTGAAAGCCTGCATTTACGAAGTAAATACGCCATCCTATCGTTTCTAGCTGCTATTAACAACGTGGCTTAGTTTGGTTTAAATCTATATGCGTTTAGCTGAAACACAGATTCTTTCATTTTACCGTTCAACAATCAACTTTTTAGCAAAGACATAACACGTGCACGAAGAATGAATCTGGAGTTTGCTGAGTGGCATTGTTCCCTAAATACAATGGTTAAAACAATGTAAAACAATCAAAATGATCGTTTAGGGACCCGTAACTCCGGAATGGATGGACCAATCGAAAAAGTGGTCCCTGTAAGGTTGAAGCCCAGGGAAATTTCCGGCTCAGATCATGTTTCAGATTTTAGGTAGGTTCAGTAGTTTTTTCTGAAACCGTGTCACACAAGAAGAACAACAACAAGTAGTGAACAGTTTTCAAATTTACATGTGGCTCCCTACTTTTACTCTTGCACAGAATTGCGTAAAAGTTAGTGTCAAGATAAGAAAAGTTGCTACCTACTATCTGGCCGAGTTTGGTCGAAATATATTGAATAGAAACGGAGAAATTAATAGTTTTAGTCTTGCTGGAGAGAGGACTTCAATCATATATATATATACATGGCGTTTTACTAACAAAACCCTCAAGTGTGCCGTAAAAAAGAGGGTTATATGATTGAAGTTTCACTTGTTAAAATGTACACGGATAAAATTTGGATGCTTTTTAATTGAAATAATCAAATGTACAACTGAGAAAATTGCATCTGTTTAAGTGCTGTTGTGCTTTACGTTTGAAATATATGATAGGTAAAGCACAACAGCACTCAATTTTCTCAATTGCACATTTGACACCGCAATTGGAAGCATGGACATCAAGAATGTTGAAGAACAAATCAATCAGGAAATTGAATTCAATTGCTTAGGAGAGATCCAGACATACTGTAACACCGTAATTTCACTACTTCCAAGCTTAATTAGAATGTTATCGCAAAAAATTCTCCTGGGTTCAATCTTATTTTAAGTGAGGCACAGGAATCAGTTCCACACGTAAATAATGGTAACAATAAATAAACATTTAATTGAATAATTCCTAACATGTTAGTTACGTTACGTTTGCCCCTAATAAGCTACAACAAAAGCTATCGAAAGCTTTAAAATTAATTCACTATAATAAATTCAGTTAGCTATTCATAAGGCAATAGGCCTTTGAAATATAGTTTCACCAATAGGCTATAATTATACTACAACAAACAAATAGGCTTTATTCTTACCCCACAATGAAAGTTAATTTCTAATAATTATCAAAAATTTCCTTCAAATAATGGAATTAATATTTCGCAAAATATATCAACCTCTACTCTAAATATATTAAATATATTTCTCTAGCATTACTTTTTACTCAATAGTAAACCTTTGAGTCGAGCAAAATTTCTCACTTTCAAATCCACGAGAAGTTCAGCTTCACTTTTTCCTGGACGAATTCAATTATCGGGGTTAAATGCCTAATATTTCAACTATTCATCATTACTGGCATAACTATCAGGAATAGTGAATAAATAAATAAATACACATAAATATAGTTACGTATAGGTTCGGTTTTACTGGCTGGTTTTTTGGCGCATATCTACGAATAGGCTATCGACACTGTTAGTTGAACGCAGTTAAATCCAGTTATTTTGTTACCCACGGACCAGTCGAAGGATTGGAGATTCATGTCGCAGCGTCAAACAAAGTTCAAGAACTCAAACAGGCCTACCATCGATGGAGGATTGGATATGATGGAAACGTAGACGGATTTTATTTCCCACACTATCAAATCGAGTATCAGTTCCGTTGTTTCGTTCTTGGTCCTTAGCTCCCACAAATTCCAACAAGCTTCACTAGTTGACGGCAAGAGCGGCATCCAGGTGTTTCGAATAAATATCAAAGTCTGCCATTACCAACTAACATTAGTGAAATTCCCAAACCAAACGCAAACTTCACTCGTCATGACGTTGCTGCATTTCGTCCTTCTTCATGCTTGATTTTTCAACCAGGCGCGGGATGACTTTTGTAAATGAACAGGACGGACGCTAGAAATTTGGAAGGGCCACATTCCGAATTTACAACGGACGGCAAAAACTTGCTTCCTTGCGTTTCAGCATGCTCGCCAGAAGAACCACGTTTTTCACCCAACGCGCACATTTTGTAAACTTCGCCATCAAAACGTCAGTGACAACCCCAGCGCCGCCACACGCCAGAAACCGGAAGTTGATGAGTGCCATAACCGAACCGAAACTACGGCCGTAGCCAAACCGAAACCAAGCATTGTATTTCACAAAAACAAAAATTAACACTTTAACACACAAAAATTAAATGGATTCGAATCACAACTACAGAAGCCTTATTGGAGCTTTGATGTATATCGCACTTTGTTCGAGACCTGATATCGCGATTGGAGCAAGTTTACTCAGTAGGAAAGTCGAATCACCAACCAAAGAAGATTGGACTGAACTGAAGCGAATACTGAGGTACCTAAAGGGGACGAGCAATTCAACACTCACACTTGGAAAACAAGGTGAAGAAAATGAAGACGAGCTGATCGGGTACGCCGACGCAAATTCGGCCGAAGATCCAGCCGATCATCGTTCAAACAGCGAATACGTTTTCTTGTTCAACAACGCTGCAATCAGATGGGGAAGCAGAAAACAGAACTGTGTTACCGTAAATCGCCTATTAAACTCCCATGGGCGGCTAAAATTAAATCGATAAAAAAGTAGAGCAGGCGTTAACAAAGCCACTACAAGATTTCTGACCTGAGCGTATGTTTTTGGGTGGTAGTTTAGGCCAAAATCCATCTTAGAAAAGTTGATTATTCACGTGCGTAATCTGGGTTCAATTTAGCATTAACACACTAGTTTTGTTTTCATTTATTCACAAATTTAGTGTATTAGATTGTCCTCCTTCCAATATCTAACCTAATTCAAAGTTAAAATTAATTTCTAACCATCACCTCGATTCACGGGAGCATTTGTAATTGCGGAAAAGTCGGCAATATTAGGCCTATGCGATCGATCATTGATGTGCGTAATATGGATTCAGTCTAGTGAAAATGCTATACCTTTTTCCCATTTATTCTCAAATTTAGTTTATTAGATCGTCCTCCTTCCAATATCTAACATAATTCAAAGTTAAAACTAATTTTTAACCATCACAAACCTTCAAAACAGACAATGTGATTCACCACTGGGAAACGCGTGTGTTGACATTTATCACCATAGAGTTATATATTGTCGTCCAAGATGGAAGTTACGGCGTAAATGGATGCGTAGGTCTGGACCCGTGGAACCCCAATAGTGGACGCGAAGTGGTAGACGCGTCCAGACTGTATAAGCGCTTGAAACATCCGGTCCACCGCGTCCATTATGACGTTACTCCAGTTGGCGTTTTCCGGTCGTGAATCGCGTGTCTGTTTTGAAGGTTTGTGATGGTTAAAAATTTATTTTAACTTTGAATTATGTTAGATATTGGAAGGAGTACGATCTAATAACTAAATTTGAGAATAAATGAGAAAAAGATATAGCGTTTTCACTAGACTGAATCCATATTACGCACATCAATGATTAATTGCATAGGCCTAATACTGCCGAGTTTTCCGCGATTACAAATGCTCCCGTGAATCGTGTCGAATTAGGTGTTGATTTCGTAAAATTTATGAATCTTTTCGTTAATTTTACTGCAGAACAACTAAGATTTAAAGGGCTAATACGTTGATTTCTTTAAACGTTTTAAGCTTTTAGTCATTTCACGATTGACTAAAAAAAAACGATTGGGGGGGGGGGGGGCCGCGAAAAAAGCGACAATACACTTCCTCTCCTCATGAGGTTTTTTGGGGGGGTTAGGTGATTTACGGTACTCTCTCATCAACGGAAGCAGAGTATGTCACTCTAACAGAAGCTGAGCAAGAATGCACATGGTTACGTAAGTTACTACGAGACCTTGATGAGGAACAAAACAATCCAACAACTATCATATCAGTACCTTCCTAAACGACTAAACAGAGCGAACCAAACGCACCACTGACGGTGACAGTTTGGCTCAGTCCTTGCGAATATCCGTGTTGATGCGGCTTCATTGACGTGAACATCGTCAGCGATGAATCCGTTTACGGCAAACTTGTTAGCTCGCGAATGCTCAAAGCTCCTCCCCAGCAAACCACCTCCCTGAGATGGTTCGCAATGGTGGATTGCTCTCGCCTGGTCACATCTATTAGCCAATCCTGGTGAAATCCATTAGCCAGGCCTGGTCGCGGTGAAGGTATGACGTATCGAATACTCTGCTGAGCTTGTTAAGCTGTGTTGTACTGTATGATGGAAGATAACTAAAGTTGCCTAAAGTTCGTTGAGAATGAGAAGCTCAGTCGGAGAAGCAAACACATTAACACAAAGTGTCATTTCATCAGGGAGCACCTGGAACACGGGAACACCAAGTTAGTGTACTGGCCCACCCGGAAGATGCTCGCAGACGCTCTCATGAAGCCAATGAATGGAGCAAGTCTGAAGATTTTCAGAGACTTAGTGCAACCAAAGACTGTGAATAATTCTATGTTCAAGAACAGTGCAAATTTTGGGGGAGTTTTAAATTCCTGAGTGAAAATTTAAGAACAATTTGGACTATTGACTAGCTGCAAATCTCCTTTTAATAGTATAATTGTGAATAGCTAGTAAATACATGAATAGTATTCAATACAATAAATGTAAAACTGCATGCACAGCACCAGCGTAAACATAAACAACCTGTAATCGTAGTTTGTAAGGCCAGCTGCGTGCAAAGCAATGCAATATGTAGTTATCTCAATTGGCATGGGTGTGGATAGCATTGAATGATCTCTAGATTGAATGTCAGTACGGAGATACCTCAGTGGGTATTGGCTTCCATCTTCTCTCTCGCTGATCAACCATGTAATGTTTCATCGCAGTAAAATTGTTTCTGCACAATCCACTGCATCCGTGCGTCAATTCTAATAAGTTTACATTTTTCCGCGTTAATTTTGTTAGAATCACTGCATCTGAGCGAGTTTGGGAATCTGCCTTCTACAAAAATTGCACATTCCGAGAAAAGAACACACTTGTTTAGGTGTCTTAGGGTGTTGGATACAGCTGCATAGACCTTGTTTTATCTCTATCTGGCTGTATCCCGTTCTCATCTAGCACAAACCCGAATAAGCGCATCTCAGCAAATATTTGCTGTGCGCAAAATTGAAAATGAGCAGGAGCTGTTAAGTCCCATTGGTAAGCGATTAAAGTAAAATGAACGGGAATATTCTGAAAATGCTGTTTTAGGCTTAGCTGATTCAGCTAATTTTAACTGGTAGAACCCAAATTTAAAATCTAAACGAGTAAAATATTTGGCATCACTAAACTGTGCTATACTATCACAGTGGGTATTGGATCGCTTACACTTTCAACCACAGCATTTAGGCCTCTCAGCTCTACGTCCACACGCCATCCAGTTGGCTTGCTTTTAATCATTAAACAAGTAACCATCTACGCGCATTATCCATCTTGTATGATACCCACTCTCAACATCTCATCCAGATATCAAATAGTACTCTTTGGTAAAAGGGAACTCGATACATTTTGAGCGCACTGGCTCTTAATTTCCCGTTTCGATTAGAATTTCGTAATTTTAATAACAACCTCAATCAAAGTCATTTTTAGAAGAAGATTCCTGATGAGTTCTTAACATTTCTAAAAATTCTTCCCTCTCTTCGTCGTCTAAATTGGGAAAAGCAAATTTATGCTTCAATGTATTCCACTCTGCATCGAGTTCTTCCTTAGATTTATGCATCAGAGTGAGGCCAGCTAAGCCACTCCTCCGATGAGCTTTCACTCTGTTCAGTGCCTGCTGTTGCGATATCTCAGTAAGCACTGCATCGGGTAAGTTAGTGCCTACCGAGTCTATAGGAGCTGCTTCGTCTCCGTAGTCTATAATAGCAATGGTGTACGTCCCAAAATCGTTCCCGCTTTTAGTTCTACATCAAATCCATTAAAATTTATTCACATAACTGGAATAATGCCTGTTGGGAGTTGTGTTAACAAGACCATGAACAAGATGTACAGGAAACTCGGCGTGTTCAGGTTTGAATTTCAGGAAAGGGAGAATGTAAAATTCACAACCAATCCAATGGGACTCGCAATCCAATAGGGTTACCTCCTCTCGTAACAAAGACACCGTTATTTCAATGTAAGCCTGTTTTGGCATACAGTTCCATGTAGATTTTGGATTATCCTCACTCGTCTGGTCTGAAGCTACATTTATAGTGGCAACATAAATGAGGTTAGGTTTGTAATTTTCCTTGTTTATTATTTCCTTATTTTAACTTGCCAATTTGATCCAGTCCCTGGCCTATACCTGCATATGAATTTTTGAGTGGACGGATGAAACCTGTTACAGGGGTCAGGTACATTATAAGAGATTTAAAAAAACGGAGGTAGACATCTGAGAAACTTCATCCGAATTTTCCAGCCCCAATTTTCCAATGATAGCCGTTTTTTTGATAAAATTAAACATACCTTTATGCTTTCACCTGTGGTATCGGATTCCAAAGAGTTACATCGGCGTCTGGATGATTAAAACATGTTTGTAATCAAGCCACCTGCACAGTGATACTAAATTTATGTAAAAAAGTCAGCCGATAGTGGTTAAAAAAATACGGTGTATGCAAATCAATACAAAATCGTACAGTACTTTTTGCACAAAACACTTAACAGAGGTTAGCAGTAAGTGCTTTTCGAAACAATTAAACAATATGGAAAGAATAGATCCCCACCTTTTATAAAATCCTAAGTATGTCCATTTCAGGCTATTAGAGGGCTCCCGAGATCACTTTGAATTCGAAAATCACCACACGCTTTTGCCGCTATGCCATTACTTTTTCACCTTTAAATGAGCGCATGACGGTACCTTTTTAATAAATACAGATGCAAACCTATTTACTTGCCTTTTGGACTTATGTCAGACTGACTGAGCGGGAAATCTAACCCACGACCTTTGATACCAAAGGCCGAATTCCTACCGCTGTGCCTTACTGACACGGCCTTTTTTAAGTGTCAAATAAATGCAGATGCAAACTTATTTACGTTACATTTTGGACTTAATATGTCACAAAATACCGGCAATCGGTGTTTACAGTGGTTTGAAATCGACATAACTACGGGAAAACACACACAACCACCATGCAGAAACACAACAAAGTTCCTTTGAATTTTC
>JAHWFP010210960.1:200-14856 GCA_023313725.1 Lithobius niger | reverse complement strand
CCCCCCCCCCGCGTATGAAAACATAATTGTAACCACTGTTAGGGTACGTTTACACAACAACTCGCTTTTCCATACTCGCAGCTAGAAGCTCGAAATCGTCTAAAATTGCAACATGGCGGCGGTTTTAGCCCTACCGGCTTGCAGCAAAAACACTCAGTATGTGCAATCAGAAGCGAATCGTTTCGTCAGGAGAAATTCTTAATTTTATTGTCGCGAATTATAAGACTGCAAGCATTTACTCAAATGATGTCGGATTTGGCTAATGCAGGTAGCACTGTTACCATGCCATCGCGGTTAAATTCAAGCGGTTAAAGGGGAGTCGTTGCGTAAACGCCCTTAGCATTATCAGTGACTTCTTTCGTTATCGTGGTATGCGTGTCCTCAGCTGTGAGATCTGTGGCAACGATGTGAGACCAAGGTATCGACCAGGCTGAGACAATTGCTACCTGAGTTTACGTGATTCGTCATTCTGGAAACACTGAGTGAAAGTCGCCTTCTCCGTTGTTTACTTGTGTTTAAGAATCATGCTAGTGTGTCTAGTTGTATGCAACATTGTGCAAATTTCAAGTGTACAACGCACTATCGTAAACACATGTGTTCTCATGCGTATTGAGAGTATCTGAGTATGTGTGGAGTAATTGTATTAGTTAACGGTCAAGGCTCAATAAAACAAATTCAAACTCAAATTCAAATGTCCTCAGCTGTCAGATATGACTAAAAGCTTGAAATGTTAGGTAAGTACCTAATTTAAATAAATATATTTCGTGTAAGTCAAAAGCAATGGAGCGCAAAGATTTATTTTATGTACTTACTCGTCCCGTACCTCTCATTTTACTCTTTGCGTTGGTGTGGCTCCACATGGTGACAAAAGTCAAATAACCATGCCGAACATGGTGACAAAAGTCAAATAACCATGGTAGCGGGAAATAGGCATGAATAAATAAATAAATGTTGCTGTGGTAGTAGCAGACTAGGCGATGGCAAGCACTAAATTCACCATCATAACCTTGTCAGAATACAAAAAACAAAACAACAATAACATATAACAATAGTTAAAGTACAACCAAGATTACGGGCACCAAATACAGCCATTGTGCGGCCGAATGTATCATTTTACCACCATGCGATACCATATACTACATTTTATGTTCCCATTATGCCTAATGTAATTTATCCAACCCCCATCCCAACATCCTTATTTACAAAGCCAATACATCTGCTACATAACCCCCAGACCAAACTTTTATCACAAGACGCAACTGAAAACAATATATTCTTTAAAATAGACTTTAACTCAACAACTTTTACCACTTTTGGTATAACAAACCTAATTTTCCACATTCTCATAATTTTCCGTATTCTCATAAGGTATTAAAATATATTTTATTATTCCCCTGTAGCAAACAAAATGGCACCACACCCAGCCACGCAAGCTGAATCTAACAAGCCAATACACACCATGAACAAACCATAACCAACTACACCTAACAAATACAAAAACATGTACACAACATTGAAATAAGCTGTATTTACATTGGTTAAATGCAGTGCTGGGAACTCTTTCAAATAACCTGCTTTGAACTTTAAAACCGGAGTCGAAGCAAAGGATACGGAATGTTACTGCAGGGTGGGGAGGGGAGGGTTGAACCTAGAAAAAGGCTATTCTGACTAATGGCTACTGAATCAACTTGGAACTCGCAAATCCAATAAACGCAGTACATTTATTTTAAAACCACTCGAAGTATACAATTAAAACAAGCACTACTATGGAATTTAAAGAACAGAATAACAACCGTATTCCAGAAATCTACTCTAGTGTGAGTGTGAGAGGGCAAACAACGTAAGGGTCAACAATTTTAGTACAACAACAAAAGCGAATGTGAGTGTCCTGACATTCGAGGGTATTTCTGTAGACGCGCTTTGGCCCTTACACTCACCCTTAGAACCACTCAAACTTGAGTGGATTTATAAAATACGGCTCTTAATCTTTCGGGATATTAAAAAAATTTAAAAATCCAACGCTACAACGCTTTCTGTAGAAGACTTGCCTTATTTAAATACAGTTTAAACTAGCTAGTGCGACTTCGATGTCTTTACGCACAATTTTTTATTCTTCACCCACTAGCTAAGAATATGGGTCATGAACGGAATCATAGACCGAGGGTACACGGAGGTTTCGTATCGCTTTTTCTTAAGTAGTTTTACCTTACGTCGACTTGAACTCACGTCGCTTTAGGAGAGACGTTGGAGTGAGTTAAAACGACAGAGGGTACACGGTGTTTCCTGCTTAAGTCGATTTAGCGTCGCGTTTATCTAACCCCCCATCAACCAAACCCCTCTTTATTCCCACGTCCCCATTCAACTATCTGGGCATTCGACTTCGTTTTAAGCGAATGACAGGTTACGCCCTAGTTTTGTGACGTTTGCGCGCACTCCTTTCAACCAATCAAAGGGAAGCAATCGTTAGAACGACGCAGAAAATGGGTCTCATGTGGGTACACGTAGGCTATTAAAGCGCTTCAATCCCTTACGTCGACGTAACGAGGTGGTTTGAGATAAAGCGACTTCAAATGGTTTTTAGGTGGTTACATGGACGTTCGTAAAGCGCTCTAAGCACTACATCGACGTAGCTTAAGTCGACTTAAGACAAAGCGACGGGAGAAACCACCGTGTACCTTCGGTCATATTTCTGTAGCAGTAGAAATTTGTAGACAGCAAAGGCAAGTCGGCTTGATTCTTCCAGATACATGAACAGAGTACGGGAAGAGGAGGAAGGTGCGACAGTTTCGTCCCCGCGTCACAAGCCACGCTGAGTTTTGGAGTGCGTCGTAAGATGCCAGAAAGATGCGCTGAGAAGCAAACGTCTGTCCAAGATGACAAGCAGAAGACAAGTGCCCTGAAGCGGCGGTCAACGGCCGAGAACGCGAACGATCCACGAGTCCGAAATTATATATACGGATCGAGTGATCTGCATATGGATGCAGCATGCAATAAAGGAAAATAATACATTCAGTAAAAATATACTTACAACTAAATACTGGATTGCATTAAGTCCTTGGTTCAGACAAATATTAAATTAAGAAGAAGATTTAAATAACGTAGCCACGAATTCTGCAAACGGAAGCAACCCGCTTGTGCTCGAGTGGCACGTCCCCGATAATCCGCGATGACGTCATGCATCATGACAGCAGCATTAAATCAACATATGATGCGAAACCAGTGATATTATACAAAATACCATGATAAATGGTAAAAGAAACAGCCAAGTCCGATTGGCCGTAGAAAGTAGTGATACCATTTCACCAAGAGAAGGCCACAAACAGACAACTTAGGAAATTGCTTCCTTCTTTAATGTCTTTAATGTATTGTCTGCAATTTCGCAGCTATTAATAAAACAGCTTTCCAGTGAAAATATAAACAAACACCCGTCGTAGCAGTTCCATTGCAGCTTCATTTCCAGCAAAAGTAAATTTTGGTATTGTTATCCTCCAGTCAAACTATCTTTTTTTAAATGCAAGATGATATATGCATGCAGCCAACAATTTAGTACATTACTTGCCTTGTACGCTCTACTGTGTCCCCCCACCCCTTAAAAAAAAAACTATCTTGCTATCTTGCTCCTCACGCTTTGTTTACCAACCAAATATGTAAAATGGCCGCCGCCGGAAGTACACGCCCTGCCCCACTTTCGCCTGAAGAGTAGTACCTACTCCGTTCCTCCTGCTCCATGGTTTAAATTTGCTCGATTATCTTGAACACATGCTCTTGGAAAGCCAGAAATAACAACTTAGCAGGAGAAACGGATTCAGCTTCTGTGCCCCAGACTCCACCGGGAAAGCTAACAGCTCTCCCCCGGACTTCCAAGGAGACTTTCTCCGACCCCTCCTGAACTACTTTCCGGCAGCAACCGAAAATGGTTGGAAAAATCTACATATTGAGTTGGCAAAATGGAAGTGCGTAGCCCCTCTTCCCCTTCTCATCTATTATTCTTCGACACGCCCTGGTTACAACAAGGACGTTTCCGTCCACTAGACATTTTTCTGGTTCCCCTGAAACAACTCATTTTTTTTTTTGCGTTGCTTACGAGGTTTGTAACCACGCTAAAATAGGTGGAATAGCAATTTAGATGGAAGGAATTGAAGTGACCATCGATTCAGTGCCCGCTATCGGTAGAAAAAGTGAATAAGAAATCAACAAATATACAGTTTGTCGCATTAACGCAACTGGACATGGATGGATCATTCAGGTTCACTGACACCGTGCCAAAACCATAAGGAAGTCGTACTACAAGATGCTTCGAGAGCAATAGCTTGCTGTTCATAGCCTTAGTTTAAATACGGCCAGTGTTGGTGCCATTACCACAATCCTCGGAAGCGAGTTCCAAACTTTAACCACCCGCAACGAAAATAATTTTTTTTCTTCTGAAGTCACGAGTGAACGTCGGTGCGACCAATTTTATTTGGTAACCCCTGGTCATACTGTTCAAGCGGATAGAAAAAAGGCGGTCATAGTTCATGTACAAGACCTGTAACAAGAAATAGGTCAGTGCCAGCACTCCTCCTGTTGTGTTGGCCCGTTTGCGAATGGGTCACACCCTACTTACTCACTGTTTCCTTTTGCGGGGGGTTGACCCTCCTGAATGTTCTTGGTGTCGACGGCCACTTACGGTCTGGCACTTACTTGTTGATTGTCGCCATCTTGATGGTGTTCGTCGTCGGTTCCATCTTCCACATGACATTGCGCGTCAGTTGGGCGATAAGTCTGTCCTCCTGTCCGGTGTTTTTCAATTTTTGCAGGAGGTACAGATGTATGACAAGATTTAGATTAGGGGTTTGAATAACATCTCTGTAATGTGTGGTGCAGTGGCAACCCGGACCACTGCACTGTGACTGAGGTTGGCGCTAATGACCAAGTTGTCGACGCGCCATTAAGCCTCAATCCCCCCCCCCCACTCCTCAACCAAAGCCTCTCAAGGGAATCCACTCTCAAGGTTCTTAATCTATCCCGACAGCTCATTTATGATAAACTTAGCAATCCTTTTGTGAACGAATGCTGCACCGATTCCACCAGATCAATATCCTTAACCAGATTCGGAGACCAGACCAGAGACGTGTATTCCAAAATAGGTCTCATGATGACGCAGTTGGCCCAAAACAAAGTTCTTTGATCACCTGACGTAAAACATAGGCTGTAGATCGCATGCAAATTGAATTAAAACTGCGAAAACGGTTTTTGCATTGACATCTGTTAGCGATGCGCCGTCCACGCAACAGATGTAAATCCTTCTTTTCGTGATGCGTTTTCCGCTGGTATTTTCTCGTTAAGCGCAACGAAACGAGTTGCCACTTTTACTCGTGCAGAAGTCTTGGTGGGAAAAGTCTTTATCTCGAAAATGATTTTTTTTTAGTGAAATGGTTTTTTTTTCTCCCAATGTAAACACGAATTTCGAAGGTTATCAGCCACCTGTCAAAAGCAACCCAAAACCAAAACACTTCGTCAAAACATCTTCACCTTGCGAAGTTTGCAAAAATGTAAAAAGGAAAGAATATCGTCAAGTTGACAGCATCTCAAACTGTGCAACTTGAACACGCCGCTTGTCCAATTAGGAGAGTGTCAGATGCACGTGGCTAATATCCCCATAGAGTCGTTCCGTACCGTTGTCGTGATTTTTTTCCCCCCTTTGCTTGTTCAAATATCATTCCGCTGAACCCTTTCCTTTTTCCTCTGGAGACGGATTTTGTTGTCGGTGTTTTAGAAGCAAATACTTGCGAAGACTTCTCCTAACTTGGGGTTCCATTAGTAAATTGCACCGACTCACTGTGAAGTTCTATAAACATCAAATGCGCATTAACGACTAAGTCTACGGCCCCACGAGGCTGGCCACGACTATATAAACAAAACCAGATAAAAGCAATCTTCTCTCCACCATTATAGTACAGTCGGTTTAAAAAATGAACGAAGAACACAACGAAGCCACTTTTTTAAACTGCCAAGTCTGACAAGTGACCAAGATACGAAAAAAAATTCCTGTGTCATCATGCCTCCAGAAATTGAACTAGGACCTTCGGATTTTTTCCTCCATTGCGCGAGACCACCACGTTATTTCAACACTGTCAAGATTTCCTCTAACTTGTCGTATGAATTAACCCTGTTCAACAAACGACGCTATAGTCTGTTCCACATTATGTTTGCAGGAAACTGACTGTGTGACGCCACGTTTCCTTGCATTACGAGTGCAAACACATGTGGATATCACACTTGTAGGCTGCACACAGTTACTATTAGATTAACGAGTGGGATATTTACGTGTTTTTTGCACTCGTAGTAGAACGAAACGTGGCGTTATAAAGTAGAGAGGGCCCGAACCCCAACGATGCACAAAAATTCACTATGGGCTAGACCAAATATTCATAAAAAAAATTTTTTTAACGAAATTAGTTGTTAATGCATGGCAAATGACTGGCAGCGACCTTGATATAAATTCGAGTTAGCATTTAACAATATTATTATTTATTATGTTGGTTGTTTCTGCAGACTGTGAAAGTATCCGTAAGCATGTGAGTAGTCGGTAGCCATTAGTGAACACCGTATTACCAGTGAAACCTGAAAGTATTTTTTTTATACCTTTTTTACTTTGAAACACATGTGTGGGTAAGCTAATGACGGATATCTGCGTGTGGGTTGGGGTGGGTGGGGGGGATTGAGGGTTAATGGCGGGTCAACAGCAAGGTTATTAGCGTCAACGTAAGTCTGTCCTCCTGTCCGTGGTTTTTTAATTTTTGCAGGAGGTACAGATGATATAATCTAGATTTGTGGTTTGTTTAGCACCTCTGTAATGTGCAACCCGGACCACTGCGCCCAGTTACTGCTCTGGTTTTACATCTAGGGTTGATATCTGGCTTGCTACCCCCGAAGAGGAGGAGGGGACTGTGCAGAGATGGCAAGGTTCCAAATCCTTACTGGGCTGAGGGGACACAAATTAATTTTCTGTGCCCCAAGGCTAACGTCCCCAGAAGGTTGTGCCGTGTGCTTTCCACCAATTTAACCAACAAAGTTTGCTTCATTTATCAAATAAATTTATTCAGGGAACTTATAATCCTGTACAACACAAAATTCTAATTAACATTTGGTGAAAAATAGAAACGGATAATAGCGCTTAATTTTCTTGAGTTTTCGTAGAGCAAATATTAGTAGCTTATGAGTGAAAATTGGCAAGTTCCTCTTCTTGAACAAAGTACGTTAGCACGAACACAATTCCTTCGTATGACGTACGGCGATGCTCGATTACCTGTTTTTCCTTCCGATTATGGAAAGGATTATGGCTAAGGCACGTCCTAATAGTGAAGAGGAGAATAGAAAATTAGTTCCAGTATATTTAAGTTTTCTCAAGTAGTACAAATTTACTCAAACTCCAGTTACCTGGACAATCAAAGATTACGGACGTCGATTTAAGATATTCTGCAATTGATGCATTAATAGGGGGAAAAAATACGGATGCAAGCCTGTTTACGGTGCCTTTTGGACTTGCCTTTCTGACACTTATCGAGCCAATTGTCTTTCTGTCCGTTTGTTAATGGAGGAGGGGCGTGGCATCTCGGTTAATTTAGCTATCAAAAACGACTACGCATTTTGCGGGTCAGACAGGATAAGAAAACAAGATGCTACTGACGAACATCGAACCCCGCAGTTGCATTCGAAACACTCTTTAATTTTCGGCCATGAGCCTTTTGGTCTTCTTCACACGTAAAACAGATTGAATTACAACCTATCGAATAAAGCTTTTATCATGCAACGTTCGACAATATCCACACAATATGGTAAAAGTATACATTCACCTGGTCTCTGTTCGAACCTGACATCTGGAGAACAAATACTCGGTTTCTTGGTGAAAAAGCAACTGAAGGAATATCCTTGACGTGTTTTCACGCACCTATTCGCTACCTCACTCTCCTCCCTCCTCCCCCCCCCTCCCACCCAATCGGCGCGTCGTCTCCTCTCCACTACCACTCCGGTAGTCGATCACTACCGCATTTGTTCCTGTAATGCGACAATCAGTTTTCTTCAATATCATAACTTCACCGTTTTAAAACTTTCGTCATGCCAGCACTAGTCTTGTTTCTTACTCATAGTTGGTGGAAAAACTGAAACACGAAACTGAGTTTTAAAACGGAGTGAAGTTATTATGTTGAAGAGAGCTATTAGCGATTTACATGGAAGTTGTGGCGTAGAACGCAAGTTAGTTCTCTACAGTTGCACTGGATGATCCACAAATACTGGCGCCAAATCCTTGTCCGTCTCAGTGTCGTGCAAAGCAGTATGTGAGGACCCTGCTACTAGGTTGAAATCCTTGATAACAAATCTAAATTTAGTGAAACCGTTGTATCGGTGTAGACATGTAAATCCGTGCTTTCGTATTTAGTCCCGGTGCAATACGAATATTTTGAAACCCTGTTATTCCATTCAACAATTTCTTTGCAGTTAAAAATAAAATTTTCAACTACAATAGAATATCTGGATGAAAAGGGACAGTTTACCTACAAAATCGCTAGGAGCAAGCCTAAATTTTGTACAAAAATACGTAAGTCATAGTACAAGTACGATTTTTTGTTGAAGTACGTGTCTATAAGTATAAGTATTTCCAACTTAACATTTACTGCGATTTATCAAACTTCTTATTTTAGTCTGCTTTACTTTCCTTGCTTTCCTATCCGGCCTTCCCCAAAACAGAACGTCTCTTTAAGCCGTTTTATTTACGCAAAAAAAAAAGCCAAAAATCCTCAAAACAGCTTAAACACCACAACAGTTTAAAACATTACTACGTCAGAGCCTAATATCTGCACCAAAGTCTATAAAGCCTTGTATAATTACCAAAGTCGGGAAAATGAGAAAGATGAAGGGGAATGGAGGTCACAGCCTCGTGCTGTTCCGCCAAAATGAACCATTTTGCAAATAACATTTCGGGATCAGGTGTTTGGTTTTAGAGTGGAACTTCTCGTATCTAGAAAGCGACCTTCTGCCCCCAACTTCTGAACGTTCCGTGGCCTCTGGCGGCAGTTACGGTTGTTACCAGCAGATTGTTGGTGAGGATTTGACGATAATGTCGCAGCGACCACGCTTTGATACGGAGATAAACACGAATGTAAACCAATTTCCTACTTTAAATAGTTTCCAAAAGCAAACGTGTGCGCTGCAAAATTTCATACGCAGTAGCAGCTTAGGCCAATTCTTTTGATAGCAGTATAACGACTTGAATTGGCTTGCCAATTTGGAGGTTGGTGTTGATTTTCCGTAGTTTCAGGCAGAAGTTGCTATACATTTTGCAGAAAAAAACTGATGTTTTCATCCCTATAATTCAAGTAATAATGTTAAACTTCAAATTACGGGAAACAACGCTGCAGTTAAAAAATTAAAAATCGAATGCCCATCGAAGCTGATGAGGGTTACAAGAAAGGTTAGGTGTGGCCATTTAGACGGGAAAAAAATCAAGCATCATCGTCTGGCTGGGCTCAGCTCCGGCACTTTCAAATACATGTTGAATTCTATATCCTGTAAACAGGATCGGATTGGAAGAGGGTCGGCCTCACCGGGAAAGAGAAAGTGGGGCTCCCTTTTCTCCAAAATTTGGGGAGAGGAGGGCGTATTTTTTAGTTGCTGTGTATCCCCAGGATTGTTATGAATTGTGTATGAATTATGACCACTTGTGCACACTGTAATTTTGTGACCATTGGCACTTTTCTTTGCAGGAGGAGGTCCGTGACTACAGGATGGGCCTCCCGAGGTGAGGGCCACCCCTGGAATCCCCGAATCCCCGAATCGGGCCAATTCGATACTGTCTCTGAGGCACCAGACCACTATTCAGTTCCCCTTAAACAAGCCTTATGAATTTAATGTCCGCACGCAACGAGCACACCAGAAGAAGCCTGTGCGCTGAGCCCCATCCCTTAACAAAAAATACACTATAGACGAAATACAAATGCAGACGGTATTTATTTGTCCAGGAATGGTGGCCTGCTCATTGGCTCCGTCTGGCACCTGCCTGTAATAACTTTAAGGTAATACGGCTTTTTGCCGTGATTCGTATAGTGCCTGGTATCTCAGAGGTTAACGCGGTACCCAGAAAACCCGGGTTTCAGTCCCATCCAGATGATGATACGATAATTTGTTTTCGCCTAAATGGCCGTAAACTAACCATTGCAACAAACAAACTCACTTATATCCTTGGAGCTTCTTTTGCACATATTGGTGTGATGATAAGAACTTACATGTCTTTTTCTTGTGTCTGTTCCTTTATAAAATTGTTTTTCTAAGGCTTACATTCATTTTTTTTTTACGGTTAACTGTTTCGTACATGAATTATTTATGGCGACTATTTTTTTTAAGTACCAACTCACGGGATTCGAACTGGCTTTCACTAGGTTTGGAGACGAGGACGCTGATCACTGGGGGGGGGGGAGGTTGAGGCTTAATGGCGCGTCGACAACGTGGTCATTAGCGGCAACCTCAGTCACAGTGCAGTGGTCCGGGTTGCCACTGCACCACACATTACAGAGTGATCACTGGGCTCACTTTGCTCGGGGACCCTACGACCTCCTCACAAAGGGTGCGGTGCGCGTAGAGACTTACTTCTTGGCCTGTTTAGTAGCTGTCCCTTATTTAAGGGCATCATGAACGAAATGGTTAAGCGTATTTTTAATACTAATATCCGGTTTTTTTTTCTTGGAGCTATTTCAGTTAAATTAAATAACTAGAATTTTGATATGAGATAACCGCTATATGAGATAAGTGAGATGAACGCTTTTTGAGATAAATCGACCTCATTAAAATAGCGTACAAAGGAACTTGGTCTTTGTTAATACCTACATTTCAAGCTTTAAAAATTGAAAATCAGTTCATTTGTTCGATCTCTACAGGAGAACGCAAAAATTCCCCCAACAAGAATACCAGCAACAACAAGAACATTGTATTGCATTAAATTAGCGTTCAAAAGGCCCTGGTCTTTGTTAATACTTACGTTTTGAAATCGGCTCACTCGTTCGATTTCTGTCAGGAATCGGACGAAATCCACAGTGACGTTACCAGAATTATGGGCTTTTTAGAGGTGTTGCGTCCTTCTCTAGTTCGATCGTCACTCTCTTTCCTCCTCTTTTTTTCCAATAGTGTAGCTGGACGTTGGATTTTTTCTAGTTGCGATGTCATCCATGAAAAATTGAGTCGTATTACGAGCATTGCTCAAAGGTAAATAAGTACATGTTGTAGTGACGAATTCGCCCGTCTATATTTCGATCTACAGATACCTTCATTACGTAGAAGGATGCGTATTTTAACTGGCAAAGGAAATTCTCCTGTTACGAAATGTCATCTTCAATCCAACTTGGTTAAGCCCACATGCCGTTGCAAAATAGCGGCTCATTATTTGCTTCAGGAGTTATCAAAAATACAGCCATCACCGTTGAGAGAGGGACATGATGAGAGAGGGCTGGTCAAATGAGAAAACACATAACGAGAGAGCAACAGTAATACAGGAAAGAGAGGGAACAATGACGGACATAAAGATAGAGGGGAAGAACCAGAGAGATGAAATTATTGAGTAAATAAGTCTGCCTTAGTAGGCGATGCTTGAATATGACATTGTTACCACAATCGATTGTTGTACTACAAATGCATCAAGAGACACACTATTCTCGGCCCGACAAGTATCATATAAGATACTGAAAAGGGTACACAGCGACTGTCCTACCTAGGATAAAGGTAGTTGTGAGGGAGCAAAAAGTGGTGGTGGAGATGCTGGGGGTTAGGCACACCGCCCCACAATTTTTAGGTGAGAGCAAAATTTTCTTAAGAAGAACGAGAACAAGACTATTGTAGTCACATTAAAATAGCGTTTAAAATGCCCTGTGCTTTGTTCATACCTACGTTAAAAGTTTAAAAATGAAAATCGGTTCATTACGTTCGCTCTCCACGTGAAGTCAAGGAGTCCCAACAACCAGAAATACACCAAGAATTGGCCAATGAAACTGTTTGATAGTTGTCATTAAAAATTTTAATGCAGCGAAACACTCATGGTACGACACCAAATACCTAATTTCGTTGGTTTATGTTGGTTTTGTTGGTTTGTGTTGGTCTATCAATTCTGGTGGAAACTACAAGGTTTCACACTGTAGGCCATCGTGGTCCTTGAATAATATTTACCTCATTCACCACAGTATGTTTTCAAGACTGGCGTGAAGGCAGCTTGTTAACACTGAATGATGGATGGTTCATTATAATTACATTAGGGTAGGTGGGAAGTTAGACAACAAGATGGAATGGATTTTAAAGGCAATCTTGAAATAGCAGGTTGAGGGGTGGAAAAACTAAAAAAAAAACACAGAATACTAATAAAGAACAGACCAGCGTAAAGTGCTACCTATTGGTGAGGAAGGAAAGTACAAAAAAAAAGCATGAAAGGAGGAAGAGCAAACGGTGAAGTTCATTTGTGGGGCACCAACTTGACACAGGCCACAAATTTATCCTTGATAAGGTGCTCATTTTAGATTATGATTGGATTACCCACACGATCGGGTTTAATCTAGAGACACTTGAAAATTTCAAAAGAAAGGAAGTTACCAGTCACCTATTACCCGCTAATCAGATTATCTCCTCTTGGGATAGCTTATTTCACTGAGATATTACTTAATTTTTTTATACAATTCCCGACCCCCCCTCCCCTCATCCTTTGCGAATAAAGAACTCTTTTGCCCTTCCTCGCGAACCCCCCCTTACGAAAAATTGTCATGATATGCAATGAAAAAATCATGACTCTTCCATGACTAATTGGAGCAAAGACTTGCCATGATTTGTTATGATTTGTTATGAAAGGTAGTCATGATTTATCATCATCTGCTATCACGATTTGTCATGATGTTCATGATGGTTCTTATTCATGATGATAAATCATGATAGTGGATCATTATAAATCATGATAGTGGATCGTGATAAATCATGACAAGTCATTACCCCAAATAGTCATGGAATTGTCATGACTTTTTCCATTGCATATCATGACAATTTTTCATAAGGGCTCGCTCTCCTTTCTCTCTTTTTTTAACGTTAAATAACACCAAGGAGCAAGATAATCATGTAAGCCTTAGCATGAACTTCCATGTTAAACGTCAAACTTTGAATTCCTATATTTTTCTCCAGAATTGACATGGAATGAAATCCGGCATTTGAGGTCGTGTCGTAACTATTTCACTGCATTCAAAAATATTTTAATGACAACCAGAGAGTCGAACACCGTAACCGAAAACTGATGAAAACCGTTTGAAATTGCCAAACTGTAACCGAACCGAAAAA
Source organism: Lithobius niger (assembly GCA_023313725.1). Classification (NCBI taxonomy): domain Eukaryota; kingdom Metazoa; phylum Arthropoda; class Chilopoda; order Lithobiomorpha; family Lithobiidae; genus Lithobius; species Lithobius niger. The sequence goes on along the minus strand of JAHWFP010210960.1, from coordinate 1,521 downwards.
CTTAACTGGTGGCATTAACTGCATCGGTAACCAGACCGAAATGAAATATCGGTATTTTTTCCTCGGTTCTTGTGCGTTTCCCTGACGTCATTTCTGGGACATCATCGTTTGTTTTACCAGTAATCTATCCTGTAATCGCGGATACCGATTAACCAACAGTGACTAATCAAACGTTTTAATAACGAATGTGAAGTTATGTAATTTATTTCTTTTGTTTATTTAAGTAAACTTTGGTTAAATTAAGTTTGATTCAGAATCAGGTTGAGTGCTAGCATGCTTTTTAGAATGATGCTGTGCTAAGCTAACTAAGCAATTAAGTCGTAAATCTCAATTCCGTGACCATTTCCTGGCTTCGACGGTTTGCTGATTGATGCGACTTCTACAGGACTTTTGTAAAAAATCTAGCATGGTAGCTAGATGGTGGCATATGTCCCTTCAAAAAAAAAAAACCGGCATTTTTCGCTAGAGGCTCAAATTAAATATGGCTGCCAGCGGCCATTCTAAAAAATTAAGTTTTCAACTAAACCACCTAGAATCATGGATAAAGATGCTTTGGTACTGCGTTTTGACTTTTACCTTTAAAACTTAGGTTAGGTTTCCAAACAAGACCTAAAACCATCAAGCTATCTCCGTATAGTTAGTAATGTGATATCAATTACTTTTAGTCTATCACTACTTTTTGTCCAGATCGCTTAGTCTACATAGCTAACCTTAGGCTATCACAACTTCTGGTCGTCTACCTGATTTAGTCTACATAGCTAACCTTAGGCTATCACTACTTCTGGTCGTCTACCTGGTTTAGTCTACATAGCTAACCTTAGGCTATCACTACTTCTGGTCGTCTACCTGGTTTAGTTTACATAGCTAACCTTAGGCTATCACTACTTCTGGTCGTCTACCTGATTTAGTCTACATAGCTAACCTTAGGCTATCACTACTTCTGGTCGTCTACCTGGTTTAGTCTACATAGCTAACCTTAGACTATCACAACTTCTGGTCGTCTACCTGATTTAGTCTACGTAGCTAACCTTAGGCTATCACTACTTCTGGTCGTCTACCTGGTTTAGTCTACATAGCTAACCTTAGGCTATCACAACTTCTGGTCGTCTACCTGATTTAGTCTACATAGCTAACCTTAGGCTATCACTACTTCTGGTCGCCTACCTGGTTTAGTCTACATAGCTAACCTTAGGCTATCACAACTTCTGGTCGTCTACCTGATTTAGTTTACATAGCTAACCTTAGGCTATCACAACTTCTGGTCGTCTACCTGATTTAGTCTACGTAGCTAACCTTAGGCTATCACTACTTCTGGTCGTCT
>JAHWFP010210959.1:1996-17619 GCA_023313725.1 Lithobius niger | reverse complement strand
ATATATATTATCTGGATAGGTGTTATCATTTTCATCGTTTTCTAGCGTGTGTCTTGATTAAGCAATCGTCAAAATCAATGAGATTGTGAAACATGGGATCCAAATCTTCAGGAGGAATGGTAGGAATCAAGTCGGTTTGAGACTCGTGAAAGAATGCAACCTTTCATCCTAACGTTTCCTTGATTTCCGTAAATATAGATTGCAAAGCTGGGTATTTAGGCTGACACAGAGTCATGCTGTAAACGAATAATGTGTAAAAATCCAACCAACCCTTGTTGCAGATGAAATTAAACAGCAAGTTTTTTATTTTGCTATTTGCCGGGTCCATTATTAGGCATCTAATGTTTGAGGATGGAAAGGTGCAATTTTTCGGTGCCTTGTCTGACACAAAAATGTCGTAATTTTTAACTTCCACTTTTTGTCATTCATGTCAAACTCTTCAGACATCAAATTCCATCCTTTTCTATTGATTTTATTTTATTTTGAAAAAATAAATAAAATATATAATTACGTAATAAAAAGAAACAAAGAAAATGTCTCATCCTGCTTGGCATATGTTACGTAGCCTACCTTCATTTGCATAATGAAGGTAGGAGTGTTGCATGAGAATGGCGGCTTGAATAAACATATTTGTACATGTTCTTGTGTATACGTCAGTCATCTACACTAACATGGTGGCAGCAGTGAACTTTGCAGTAAGCTTTAAAGAATCCAAGGCCTCTGGCAATTAAAACATAACCTATTCAAAGGTTTCCAGTTGAGTGACAGTTTGATTGAAAATGGGCCTTCTACGTTGGGGTTTCGTAAGCATAATGTTCAAAGTATTAAAGGGTTAACTCACTCAATTGGTTTGTGCACGTCGGCGAATTTACGATCTTTTCTTCGGATTTCTTCAGGCCTAATTAAAGTTATATACACTTTTTACACATATTCATGACGAATTTCTGGAGCACTACATCCCGTCCTTCATCTTTGACCGTAGTTGTTGGTGGTGGCCGCTCTGCGAGTTTGAATTTAATTGTTTTATGGCCCCTGTTGGGATTGGGTCGGCTTGGGTTTGAAGGCCCCTTTGGTGAGATTGCAGGGGGTTGGTTTTTGGAGCTCTATGGCGATGGATTCTAGGGCTAGTTTGGGGTAGAGCTTCTTCTCTTTAAAATGGATTTCAGTGTTCTGGAAGTCGGGAAGGTGGCCTGTGTCGACGAAATGTACTGCTAGCCCATCATTTAGGTCGAACTGTTGAACAGCTGATTTGTGCTCTGCATTTCGAGTTTTGATCATGCGTTTGGTGTGGCCTAGGTGGCGTAGGTGGTGGGGCACTGTAGGCATGGAATGCGGTACACAACATTGGTTTGAAGGGTGGGGTGGATGGGTGGTGATCTTGGTCAGAGTAGTGTTTTGATATTGGGGGGTGTGGAGAACCTTGTGCGGATGTTGGCTTCTTCAAGAATGCGACGGATGGGTTCGGAGATAGATTGCAGGTTAGGGATGGTGACTGTTTTAACTGGTAGTTTAGTATTTTCTTTTTCTTTCGAGTTTGCTCTAGAGGCGGGTGGGAAATGTACTGGGTAGTGGTTGAGCCGGAATTTTTCTCTTACTTGGGAGGTGGCTGAGTGGAGGGTGGTAGGGTTCATGGATCGGGTGTTGGCGCGTTTCATTTCGTTGTTGTATAGCGCCTTTTTGATGGACATGTGATGGTGGGAGGAGAAATCGATGGTGCGGTTAGTTTGGGTGGGTTTCGTGAAGGGTTGAAAACTGATGTTGTCGTCGTTCGTTCAAGTAGTAGGTCGAGAAATGGAAGTTGGTGATGTTCGTTTTCAAGCTCTACGGTGAATTGGATGTTGGGGTGAATGCTATTGAGGGCTTTTAGCACTTTCGGGATGGCATCTGCTTTAATGATGGTTAGGATGTCGTCGACAAATATGAACCAGTCATGGATGACTTCACTGATGGTCATTTCATCATACTTTTGGAGCATGATTTTTGCGAGAATGCCGGAGATGCGGTATCCCATGAGGCCTCCTTCAATTTGCTGAAAAAAACGCTTCATTGTGTTTTACGTAAGTGGTCTGGAGCAGCAGTTTGAGTAGTTTAAGGATTTGAACCAAGTTTAGTTTGGTATCTCCTGGATCAATTTCGGTAGCCTCAAGGAGTTGGAAAATGTGGTCGCACGGGGTTTCTCTGGGTAGGCTAGGGAAAAGGTTGACAACATCGAAAGATGCTAGAACGTATCCTTCGGGGATTACCATGTCTTTTAAATTGTAAATAAATTCATCTGTACCTTCAATAGTATATTTTCCCGTGATCAGGGGTTTTAGGAGCTGGCTGAGGAAAATGTCAAGTATTTGACCTAGGCCATTTAAAGCGGACGTGATGGGACGAAGTGGGAAGCCATTTTTGTGTATTTTAACTTAGCCAAAAATATAGGGTGGTTTGGGTTGTTTTTGGATGAGATCGGACACCAAGCTCTCAGGAATAATTCCTCGTATATTAGTTTGCTCTAAGTGAACGCGAATGTCGCTTTGGATTGTTGGTTGGGTCGTGCGTAAGTTAGACAATTTGTAACAATCCTGTGCATCCAACATGGCAGATGCCAGACCAGCACCAGTAAGAGGCTTGCAGCTAAATAAACCATGTGTGTTGCATGAGATTGGCGGCTTGAATAAACATATTTGTACATGTTCTTGTGTATACGTCAGTCATTTACACTTAACATGGTGGCAGCGGTGAACTTTGCAGTAAGCTTTAAAGAATCCAAGGCCTCTGGCAATTAAAACATAACTTATTCAAAGGTTTCCAGTTAAGTGACAGTTAGATTTGACAATTTGTAACAATCCTGTGTATCCAACATGGCAGATGCCAGACCGGCGCCAGTAAGAGGCTTGCAGCTACCTAAACCATTTGAGACAGAAGGAAATACATATCAAAATTGGAAGCTATTCAAGCGTAAATGGAATAATTAGGCCACACTGACCCATTTGGACATTCAGCCTGCCCCTTACCCACGCCCCCCCCCCCCCCCCCGTCTGGGGGGGGGGATGATGCCATGAAACTTTATGATGGTTTTGATTTTGGAATTCCTGAAGAACAACGAACAGTTGACGAAATACTTGATAAATTTGAACTGTTTGCTGTAGGAAAGATTAATGAAATATTTGAAAGAGCGGTCTTTAATAAGAGATCCCAGAATGACTGAGAATCGTTTGATTTGTTTCTAACTTCGTTGCGTACTCTGATAAAAACATGCAACTATTGTCCGACCTGTCAAGACTCTCTACTGCGGGACAAAATAGTTGTGGGAATTAGAGATTTTACTTTGGAAAAATGCATTGATATTTGCAGAGTGGCAGAAAAGGTTGGCAGGGAGGGGACAGTGCTACGACCAGACAAGAAAACCAAGACCACCAATAAAGGTTCACCAGCAGACTCGAACATGAAGAAATGTCGCTGTTGCGGAGAGCGTCATCAGTTTAAAAAAGAATTCTGTCCAGCCTGGCAGCAGAAGTGCATAAAGTGTAGAAAGCTAAATCACCTAGGAAAGGTGTGTTTAGCAAAAGGCAACGATACAAAGAGAGCGGAGGTTTATACAAAGCGACAAAAAGCAGTGCATCACATTCCTAGGGACTCTTGACTCGGAAACTGGGTCTGACAGCAAGGAGGATATTAAGATTAAGCAGGTCAGAGCGGTTGGCGCTTGTGGACCTGGTCAAAAGAAGGAAGCTAAATGTGCCATGCTGATAAATGACAAGCGTGAGGTCATACAAATGGATACAGGAGCGACTGTTGATCTGTTACCTCGAAAATATGTAGACAATCCTGGGGAGATTAAGCCATCCAAGAAAATACTGAAAATGTGGAATCCCTCTGAGATGAAACCGGTGGGTAAATTTACAACATTGGTTACAAATCCAAAAAACGGGAATCAGTATCATGTAGAGTTCATAGTAGTTGAGCATGGACTACACCAATTCTTGGGCTCGCCACGTGTGAGACAATGAATCTGGTGGCTATTCGAGAAATCAACATGGAACAGGTTGCTAACATTGCAGAAGCAGTTTTTGACAGAGGAGTTTTTGCGGACAAGATAGGAAAGCTACTAGGAAAAGTCAAACTGAAGACTGAGATGGTGCTAGTCATTTCACCACCTCATCGAACGCCAATTGCCCCGAGGAAAAAAATAAAGAACGAGTTAAGCCGCTTACAAAATGATGGTATATTGGCCCCTGTTATGGAACCAACAGATTGGGTCAACCATAGTACCCAAGCCAGACGGCTCTATTCCTCAATAAAGCTCTATTTAGAGAACATTACACATTACCGAGAATTGATGATGTGATGCATGAGCTAGCAGACTCTGATACATTTTCTAAGTGCGATTTGCGCTGTGCCTACCTTTGCGTGGAACTGGAAGAAGAGTCTATTTATCTGACGACATTTCAAACGCCGTTTCGGCATTTTCGATGGCTTCGGTTACTATATGGACTTAACGTAGCACCGCAGATTTTTCAGAGAAAGATGCATGAAGCTGTTGGAAGATTTAAGTGGGGTAGTGGATGTAGCTGATGACATTGTGGTACATGGCAAGGGAGATCAACAACACGACCAATGTTTTGAAGAGTTTGTTAAGCGATGTAAAAGCCTAGGAATTTACCTAAACCCGAAGAAGTTGCAATACTAGCCGACTTCGTTGACATTCCTAGGGCACCAACTGTCTAAGCAGGGAGTTGCAGTGGACCCATCCAAGGCAAAAGCAATCGTGGACTTACACACTCCAAAAACAGTTACAGAACTGAAACGATTTCTCGGTTTGGTTAACTTCCTTGTACGATACATACCTCGACTCGCACATAGGGTGGAGGCACTCCACATCTTGCTGAAAAAAGAAGTGACCTGGAACTGGTCAGTACCAGAGGAACAAGCATTCAGTGATATCAAGGAAACCATCGTACAGCAAACTAAACTAACGCTATTCAACAATGACTTGCCCACAGTACTAGAGGTTGATGCCAGTGAGTACGGTCAGGAGGAGCAATTTACCAAAACAACAAACCAGTGGCGTTCACGAGCAGAACGCTGTCGCAGACTGAAAGGAGTCATAGTCGAATCGAAAAAGAACTCTTAGCAATCGTGGTGGGATTGGAAAAATTCCACCATTTTCTGTTTGGCAGACACATCACCGTGCAAACGGATCACAAACCACTGGTGTCCATCATAAACAAGCCGTTGTGCAAGGCACCAAAGCGTCTTCAGTCCCTTTTGCTACGAGCACAACATTATTCTTTTGACTTGAAGTATGTGCCAGGAAAAAATCTTCAGGTAGCAGATACACTGTCAAGGACGCCCATTCGACCAGCGTCGAGAGACCAGAGAAGTGTCGACGTGGACGAAGTTCACTACGTACAGTTCCTCCTGGTGTCCGACACTTTTTTGCCCATTATTAAGCATCATGCAGAACGAGATGAAGCTTTCCAGGAGGTCATATAGCAAACTCTAAAGGGATGGCCAGGATTAAAAGGAGACCTTTCCCAGGCAACAACGCAGTACTTCAGTACAGAGATGAGTTGGCAGTGACAAACGGAATTCTTATGAGAGGCGACCGCGTGGTGATACCAGCTTTATTACGTTCTGACATTAATTAAGAAGAAAATTCACACAGGGCACCAAGGAGTTAATGCTTGCTTAACAAGAACTAGGGAGTTACTTCTCTGGCCAGGAATGTCGGCTGAAATACGACAGTTCGTGGAAAATTGCAATACATGTAGCTCACTTACACTCGTGATGCATGAAATACCACCGGGACCATGGCTTAAATTGGGCACAGACATATTCACAATCAAAGGACGTAACTACGTGGTGTTAGTGTACTACTTCAGTAAGTTCATTGAAGTGGACTACCTGCAAGACATATTGGCTACCACGGTGATTAGCAAATTAAAAGAGCATTTTACTCGACATGGGTCCCCACTCCAGTTAGTTAGCCATGGTGGACCACAGTACACGGCAAAGGAGTTCAAGAAGTTTGCGGAAACTTGGGGGTTTCAGCATGTCATCTACAGTCCCAGCAGTAGCCAGTCAAATGGTCAAGCAAAGCAACAGTGAAGATGCGGCGATTGTTTCACAGTTATCCTGTTTAAAGCTGAAATCCTACGTGGTTTTGACAGAAGACTCCGATGGGCACTTTAACGTAAAAAATTTACGGATAAAAACTGTGGCAATACCAACAGAAAGAAAAGATGTAACTACAAAAGAATGTGTTGATGTAGCTACCAAAAAAATCATCCAGTGCACTTAATGTAAACGTCGAGGGAAACTATAGTGTGGGTTATAATCGGTTCATCAAACTCGCACCTGCAATATTTCCAGAGCATGCTGCAACTTATTCACAGTTAGGTGATTTAGAGAAAAAAATTAAACACGATCTAGCTTATGAGCTGGTAATAATAGAGGAACAGGTATGCGTGTAAACTACGAAGGAGATTTTGATGTGAGTAAAAAAAGGATTGTAAACTTAAGAGAGTCCATATCGATGAACAATACGATTACGAAGCAGTTCGTCCTCGAAAACAGTTACTCGTTAGTCAATTTTCACACCGTCATACCGTTCAAAAATGGGCACTTTTCTCATGTAGTAATAACGTTCCTTTCATTTACTTTCTTTGCACGAACCAATGTTATCTTATAGACTACTAAGCATTCTTACTCAAATTTCTCCAAACTTTAAAATGCAATTTATAGTAAGATATAGCTGGTGGAGTACGAATTTAGAGATTACGAATCCGACGAAGACTCGATTACAGGATTTGAAATTTATACCAGGATCATCGAAGTGCTTTATTATAAGGATGAACTTGTGAAAGAACCATTGAAACTTTACTAGGGGGCGGCAATTTATGTAGCGAGTGATTTGGACAGTACTGAGGAAAGTGGAACCTGTTATCAAAAAACCTGCAAAATTTTGCACACCACTCATCCCACCTAAAACCATCTCGTAATTATAACCCTTGGAAAAAGAGAACTTAGAAAAAATAAACAGAAATGTCCACACAATATTTGATTGAAATTCTGTACTCTATGGTGATTGTACTTGACTGGGCCCAAATACTTGGAGAGATTGAAACGGGAAGTTTGAGATTGCCGAACTATCGAGATTTTGATGCGGGAGAAGGTAGCCATTGGGCAGCTTATTTGACCGTTAATAGCATACCGTGTGGTGTACTAGTAACGGTCAAATAAGCCACCCAATAGATACCTTTTCCAGCATCAAAATCTTCTAGGTTAATGATACCACCCTTGAATCATTTAGGTTTCCGCGGAAGCTTGATCCTTTCTAGAAGTGCCCTATCTTTCGGAATTTTCAAGACTGTAACGAAACGATTAAAACTGAAGTTCATAAGAGGTTTAGTAAAATCAATCATACGTTCACTGACCCGAGATAGAGCCCTCTGCTATGATATATTTTTTTTAATTTTTCCGTCACGCACCTTCAATTTTCTTGTTATGCCTTACCATCTCGACCAGTACGCTAGCATTGTTTTGCACTTCAAGATGATGCATTAATGCACCTCTCGCTAGACCACCTACACCAACTATAAGTGGACCAAGCAATGCCAGTAATGGTAGAAATCCATCCAGTTTTTTTTACCAGTTTTTTCACACTTTTTTCACCAATCTTATTTAAACATATTTATTTAATAAATTACTTCGACTTTACTCCTGTATAATTTCAAACTCATTTTTCCGTCGCCTATCAGCAACTCGTGGCAGGTCGCAATGGCTGGAACCGCGGCATTAAATTTCATCTTTACTAGCACGTCCATGATGGCGGATTGAAGTCTCTCTGACTGCTTGGAACAGTCTAAAACCATTAGAGGACACGTCTTTTTAAACTGAACTGAATCAACGCACAGGTCCTCCACATTGTACATAGCTTGCCTAAACTTCCAAGCCATTCTGTACAAGATTGGCCAGTAGTGTAATTTACATTTAAGTCCAGGAAAGGGTAACGCTTGGAATTTACAGTCATGCGAGCATCCTGAAGATTGCAGTGCTTGAAAACGGCTGGGTGTTAATTTGGCTATCTTTCATGTTCCTCTGAATAGCCAGAATGACCCACCTGGATTTCTCAACCACAGAAGCATTAAGTATGCGCCAGGTGAAGCTAGTATTATGTGGCAGTTTGCACATTCATTCCTCCATCTACGTACTTGACAAATTTCTGGTCGTCGGATGCCGGAATGTGTGGAATGTACCAGGAAATGATGCTCAGTACGATTTTGGCATTGGCAGTAGTGGCTGCTTTAAATATCATGTCGTCGTTGCTAGACCTAGATAATGTCAGCATGTGTTTGTTGCCATACACTATCTTATCGGAATCCACAAAAATCCCATGATGTTTTTTAAAGGAATGGCTAATGAGAAACTCCCTTTCGGAATTGGTTCCTTCACGATTGTGTCATGTCGCAGTTTAAAGCCTAGGTTATCTGTTATACTGGCAGCTACCGACTCGGCACTATCTATCGCCCAACAGTTACCCAGCAATGATAGTTCGAGCCGTACGTGAGCAAGGATTTCATGGTGGTACCGTACCCGTAGTGATTTAATTTGTCCACTAGCTTATTGCCCAAATGATATTTAACACTGGAAAACATCTACATGGGTGCATTGTTGACAAGAGTGATGGTGTTGGCATTCGCAAAATTACTGTTATTGATATCAAGTAATTTACCTCCACTGTAATGAGCTCCAAGCACTTTCCACCACACCTGCTGATTGCTTCTTACTCAATGGTTACTCAGGAGCAACTGTAACCCCAGGGTCCTCCTTTCGTTCCAAGACTCAGACGACCAATGAACGGTCCCACCCATTCATCATCCCTGCTCTTTCTAATATTCTTGGCAATGAACCTAAGCGAGCACTCTGTCCTGTACGAGCTCTTCACTTCTATTTTCGGAAATCCAAACCTATTCGCCGAGGCCACTCACAGCTTTTTCTGCCCTTTACTCCTAACCCAGGCTAAACTTCTACCCGTATGATAGCCACATGGATGCCACAAGGATAGCCACATGGAACCATGATTGCAGTTGAAGATTACAATGCACTTGACATCAGCTGTGCCGACCAGGGCATTTGTGTGACCACTCACGATTTACAAGCCATTTCAGCATCCTGGGCCTTTCATAGCAACATACTGATCGCCGACAGCATGAAAGCGGATTCCCGGCACAGCCCCACCGTCTTCATGTCCCATTATCCCCCGGTAGTGGCGTAACTAGGGTTTTGTACCGAGAGGCCAACACTAGGCATTTAGCCGAATGGCGTGGTGGGAGAACCGAATAAGAGCCCCGGAAGCTGATGCATATTTGCTATTTGGAAACATTTGTAGAAAACCAGTTCTGCTGACTGCATTATACGCATAAAAAAATTTTGTAATGCAAATCTTTCAGTTTTTCATATTAGTTACTTATTTTTTAAACACTGACACTTTGTTAGAAATGTTGGGAATTTTAAGCAAACTATGTAGTTAGTAATTCTTACTGTTTATCTTTACTGATTTTTGTATTTCTCCATTTGTTACCTGGTTACTTTAGTGATTTAAAGGAGAAACAGTAGAAGTATAAATTAGCTAAGATGAAAGTTGTGTCTTTGACTTTTTCAGCTATAGAAAAAGTAACTGGCCAATTTGCCGAATAAGCTTTCAAAATCTCACAGAGGGGGCGAATCGCCCCTTTGCCCCCCCCCCCTACTAGTTACGCCACTGTTACCCGGGACATGTCGGCCCACGCCGATGGCCTTTACCATCTTGGCCCCTTTGTGGCTGCCAGGCGGATTCTTTAACTCCTGGCAACATGATCACTTCGTCCATTCTTCTTCCCGAAATCCTCCCTTTTGGGGTACCAGCTCGCCACCCTACGGAGCCTGACAAGTGGGCACCCATCGCCTTTTAAGAGGTCTGTGGATTGCTATTAATTTAGGTAATGCATATATTCATGGCATATAGAAACATTAAAATACCAGGGCCACCTGGTTTATTTTATCTCTATTGCCATTATTAAAATATATATTACATTCCTCCTACCCTCTTCCCCTCTTTGTCGCCAGTTGGTCATTATGGACAAATAAAAGGTGAATTAGGGATGTTTTTAAAGTCAGCGGCTTGCGAGTCGCTTGGCCGCGGGGAACGCTTTCCCATTGAAATAACAAACGGGCAGCGTTTCCGCTTGCAAGCGAGTCGCAAGCCGTTGACTTTAAAAATTCACCTATTATCAGGCTTTGCCAAGCTTATATAGTCGGAGGCTGCAAATACTGGATGAGCAGTGGGTAGCAACACTGACGAGGCTCCGAGTTTTCGTTCTCTAGTACAAATAACATTGTAGAAGGAGAATCCTTTTAATTTAGGTAATGTACATTTCATAAGGGCAATAGAAACAAAAATCAACCAGGTGCCCTGGTATTTTTATGTATTTTTGAGAATGAAAATGTTGGTTGATGATTTTCACAGTAAAATCAAACAAGCGATATCTGCAAATTAATTTAAACTAGTAGGACCCGTGCATGGTGCACGGTGGATTGAGCCTCCCGGTCTTAGCCTCACCTGGTGTCTGGTCTTCTTAGGAAAGTAAATAGCGTATGCAATATTTCATTCATTAATAGACTGATCCTTCAATTTGATTCGCCCCTCCTCTCCCCCTCGTCCTCTTTCCCTCCCCCCCAAGCCCCCTACTAAAAGTTAATCTCCGTGATTGTCTCCCAGTCGTAGCGCCTCCCTTTGGTTTGGTCTTCTTAGGAAAGTAAATCGCGTTTGCAATATTTCATTCATTAGTAGACTGATCCTTCAATTTAAATTGCCCCTCCTCTTCCCGTCCTTTTGTGCTACCCCCCCCTCCCCGGCCATGTCTGCAAGTTAATCTCCGTAATTGTCTCCTGGTCATAGCTCCTCCCGGTGTTTATACTGTTTTCACACGTAATAATTCGTCGCGGGTCAGCCCTGGGCTGGAGCCAGCCCGGGCCAGCTTTGGCCAGCCCTAATGCCAGCTCCGGACGCGCTTTGATTCCACACGTAACAAATGCTTGAGGGGCGACCCGCGCTCGCTTAGGAGCACCATCTGTCGACAAGGTGGATAAGAGCAGTGAAGCGGCTTCACTTCTTATATTACTTGTTTTCAGGAGAAGCGCGACACTAATGTTAATCTGACGTCGCTAAAATGTTTGATTATAATAGCCAAGAATTGAAAAAAAAAAACAAAAACAAACTGAATATAGGGAGAAAAAAAAGCTACGGGAAATAAAAGTCAAAGATTACAAAAGTCGTTTCTTGAGAAACTCCATACCCTGCCTGGTGATTTTCGAGCCAAGACAATTAATCTAACCACCTATACACAAAACGAAAAACCCACCAAACCATTTTTGTATTTTTTAACTCCCCCTCCCCAATCCGGTTTTTTTCCTCAGACTTTTTTGTCTTTTCTCCGTGTTTTTTTTTAACTTTGATCTTTTACTACGATCAACAAGCTATAAATCCTTTTTTTTTATGACTTTGTGTTATTGGTAACACCTTTCCATGATACCTTTCCGTTAATTTGGCAAATACTATATGTAACAGTTGATTCTCTATTTTATTTCTTGCGTTATTAAATGTAGGCTATTTTTTTTAATTTCAATACGGGTGTGAAACCCATTTCTGTTGCCCTTTGGATACCAATACTGACGCTCAAATAGTTAAATCCTGGCGGTGTGGTTCAGCGATTGTAGTTCCAAGATTGACGGTTCGAATCCTTGGTTGGGGCAGTTTAACGTTCCAGAACAGCAAAATGGACATGGTTCGTATCAATTTATTTTGACATATTATTTTCTCTTTAGTACATAAATATGTCACGTCTTCATTCTGGAACAGTTTATTATTTCAACATAACTTCGTACTCTGAAACATGGCTCTTGGTGTAGGTTTGTTTTCAGTTCAGATGACTTATATAATTTTGCTCAAAATAAAAAAATTAAAAACTTCCGGTAATTTCTAGTCATTATTTTTCCTGCAGTTCTTCTTGCAGTTCTTCTTTTGAATACACCCACACAAATCATTTTCATGGCACGAAATTTGCACAAAGAAAATAAAATTGGAAAAATTATATCATTTAGGGAAAATACTGCCAGTTATTGTACCAAACGCTGATAAAGAGTTGAATAGTGAAGATGCATTACGAACCTTGTATGCTCATACGCAATCCCTTCTTTTCTCCGACGTGTTTTTCAATCTGCGTGATAATGAATATTTAATTTACGATTCACAAATAACTATTTCGTTTTGAGTGTTTCCAGTTTTCTTTTGCTTGTTGACATGTAGTGGGCTGCACTGCAAAGCTACGAACGAGGGAGGGCTCGCTTCGAATTTCACACGTTAAAAATAGGTGCGCCGTACACCTAATGGAGTTTAACTAAGTGCCACCGACTCGTTAGGGGTTGGAATGTTAGTAGGGTTCGATTTGTGCTTTGTGTGCAGACCCAGACTGGCTACAGAGAACGGTTGCCAATGGCACAGGGCCCCTTCACATCAGCCGTGCCTATTAATCGGTACCAAAAAAGTTTCTATTAATGCATTTTATTTTTTAGAAATTTTGTACTGGCCGTAACTGGGACGTTTTTACAAAAAGATATATCCTTTAGGAAGCAACTATCACTATATACCATACGTTTAATAACGCCCATTTGAGGAATATCAAGACCAGATTCAAAGGGTTTCAAAGGGTTTAACGAGCGTTAACCACTCCTGGTCATCTGCCCGAAGCCCTAATGCCCTATGTCTGCAACAGCCAGATTCCCAGGCGGTCACCCACCCAAGTATCAATCCAGCCCAATGCTGCGTAACTTCGGGGATCTGACGAGAACCGGTGTTTCCAGCACTGCAAGGCCGCAGACAGATTAACTATGGTTAAGCAATGCTTTACCGATTGTTGAACATCAACCGGTTTTTTCGTATAATGCGCAAAAACGGGTTAATATGTTCAACAATCGCTACTATATTGTCTAACTATTGTTGCCTACAAATGGTGGCATAAATCAGCGTTGTTTTGTTGGCATTATACCTTCCTTTGTTGCACTTTTGGTACGAATTCGCGCTTGTGTCTGTGTATTGTTAGACGATCTTCCCCTTCAGCAACAAGAGCGAGCAAAACGGAGCTAGTGTTTGTCTATTGTAGGACTAGCATCGTACCCGGCTTCTCCCGGGGATCTGTTTGACCCGTGGTTGTTTCCCAGTATTTGGTCGGTGCTGCCTGATCGTTCACTGCAACAGTCGATTTTTGTTTGTGTAACACTCCCCCTTTCCGCCCATCCACTCCCTCCCCTCCTCCTACTATCCCATCCTCTCCCTCTCCTCTTGGTTTCCTTCCCTTCCTGCTCTTTGCTGTACGTAGTTAAATGTGGATGGTTACTTGAATTAATAGCAAACATCCCTTGATATTCTCTTTTAGGTTGAGTTAATGCGTAATCGTATGCTTAATGATAACAGCTCACTCCCCCCTCCCCTACTCCCAGTCTTTCGCTGTGGCTTAAGCGATGCTTACCGTGTGTAAAATAAGTGTGCATAACGTCATGTAATTCTTGCCCTTGAGATTACCACGGTGTTTGGTTAGAAGGATAATTGTTAGAGCAAATTGTTAGTCGAAGCAACAATGTGCCAATTTCAACTTCTTTTCAGGGCAACAACGTCCCAGTTTCAACTTCAAGCCAAAGAATTGACACTCGCACGTTTTCATTGTTCCCCTTCCGGGTGTCGTTGCGGTTGCTTCATTTCTGCTATGACACTTTGGTTTATGTAAGATGAAGGATGAATGGACGGTATGTATAGGTTATTACCCGCTTTCCGAGTCCTAGATTAACAATGTCGAGGCCCCGCAGGGGGCCAGCCATTGTGCAGATCAGTACGAGGAAAGCGGGTAATAACCTATTTATCACCCAGTCGCCTAACAATTGGAAAGCGCATTCACTGTCATTTTTATTGCATTTTGGTTGCACGGACAGTCGCATTGTCAAGCTTTCCGAGCAAAAGAACGTCAGCACGATTCGTTCTTTGTTTTATGCGTGCTGGCCCTTTGTCGACCTCAGTACTCCAGGCTTGGGATGTAAATCCCAGTACTCCAGGCCTGGGACGAAGGTATCAAGCTTGTTGCATTGTCACAAGCATTGTTGTGTAGTACTGAGATCGTCTAAACTGGGTGATAAAATGGATTTATCACCCAGTTTAGACTATCGCAGTACTATACAGCAATGCTTATAACAATGCAACAAGCTTGATATCAGCTACATCTATTATAGTCTGTCTATTATACAAAGCACTACAAATCGATCCCTCAATGCTCAACAAGCGTCTCACCAACTTCAGATAGTTAGAAAGTGCATATTGGCATAAATATTTCAGTGGTTTGAACCGAAGTGAGCCAGAGGCGTAACTTCAAAATTGGGGCTCGGAGGCGGCTCTTGCAGTGGAGGGCCACCCCTTCATACAAAAATTAGTTATTTATATACAACAGAGACCAGTGGAGGGCCCTTTTCATTAAAAAAGAAATGCAGTTATGCCACATAAGGCATGAGACCAGTAGAGATCCCCCCCTCAAAAATGTTGTTTTTACAGTTAGGTCATCTCTCCCGTTCATAAAAAAAATGCCGTTTTTGCCATACAGGCAAAAGCCCAGTGGAGGCCCTTCATAAAAAAATTGCAGTTTTTGCTGCATAACGCAAGAGCCCTATGGAGCGCGCCCCCCCCCCCCCCTTTCACGAAAAAAATAAAACAAATATTTTTTTGCAACAAGACACAACTTTTTTTTCACGAAACTATAGCAGTAACTGCTTTGTCATATTTTGGTGTTACAAACAAATTTTAAATGGGGCCAGTGAGGGGGCCCCCAAAGTCGATGGGCCCGGAGGTGGCTGCCTCCTCTGCCTCATTGTAGTTACGCCACTGAGTGAGCAACACCGTTAAAATTAATTCACACGTATCTAATAAGGAGTCTGGCCCCCCCCCCCCCCCCCCCTCCCCGAACTAAAAAAAAATATCATGACCTCCCCTCCAGAAGACCCAAAGAAAATCTATGACTACTCCCTCTCCTATTTTATTCCACCCGTGATGAATAATAACCAGTCTGTAAATACAAACGTTTTCTTGTTGGTAACGAACATTTCTGACGGATTCAAGGTTCATTCATATGTTTGCAAGATAAATTCTAACTGGATACTTTCTCAACGGCGTTACAGTGAAATAAAAAGTGTTAAAATATATTCTACGTGCGCAATGGTGAAGGGACCTTGAATCCGCCAAGAATTTTTAATATCAGCCCTACCCTTTTTATTAAAACATGTGAAGTTTTTTGGCATCCTATTTCCGTGGGCTTCGAAAGGTGGGAACGTGTTCTTTATGGAGAAAAAGTGTCCTCAATAACGTGACACGGACGTTTTATTTTATGTAGACTTGCCGTTTTTGCAGTCCAGCGTAAGTGGTGAGTAATTTTAAACAGCTGGTGAGTTAATTAGTTTTAGTAATCTTCGTCTGCCACCAGAATATTAGAACTGTATGAACATTTAACATTTCGTGAGTTTATAGTATGTGTTCGTGAACAACATGGTACCTAAATGATTGA
>JAHWFP010210957.1:0-14513 GCA_023313725.1 Lithobius niger | reverse complement strand
TTACAGTTTTTAATCACCAAATGTTTGACCGGGTTTTCATTTGTAACTCTGGCCTGATACATTTGCTACGACGTTCAAAATACCGATGATATTTGCTTGCATACCACGGCTACTTTTCTTGTACTGTTGTTTGCACAATGAGCTGCTCTTCTACGTCGGGTCGATACAAAGTTGTTGCTGACACGAATGTTGTGATGGCTTAATTAGCCATCCAACTTAGCAATTGGCATCTGATGCAACATTTTTGATGATGTTGCCCGGAACATTTTTACCCACGAGGCGGTTGTAATACAAAATCTTATTACTGTATTTCTTTTTTGGGCAAAAAATACACAACCTCAGTATTTGCATGTTCGGGCCAATAATTTTGATACAGTCTGTGCACGTTGCCAGGACAACGAGAAGGATTGTCGGGAAGAGAAAATGCCTTGACTCTCTTCGGTTGCACTTTTATACGTTTTAAATAAATCAGCACAAGTTCCTGTAAATTACAAAGAAAAGAGGAAAACAAGCCAAACAGCAAAAATAATACACTAGAATTAACGTAGTACAGTAAGCCACCTTTGGAGTGGCATGACCCGGATTCAAACTAACAACCCAATTCGTCCCTAGATCACATAGCTGTTCGACTTGTTTTCTTCTTTCCTTTTGTATGTTTTAAACCACGTTGATTTATTTTTGAAACTTTTAATATGTATTCAAGGTATTCTCGCCCATTTTCATTTGACCTGCCAAAAGTTTGTTGTCTTTGTGTTAAAGTTCTGTCCTGATTTTTGCCACGCAACGCACAAAAATGCACATCGAAAAGCACAAACACGGAATACGATAAGGCATTTTGATCATCAGTAGCCTACCAATTTTAGTTTCACGTAACACGTTCAACTATTTTCGAATCTTTACCAATAATGTAAAACAATGGCCCGTTATTTCAAGAACGTAACAATGCCACGTTCTTTCAAAGCATAGAACGTCTGCCAACAATAGCCGACAATGGGAACGAGCTCTTCGCCGTAATGGACATTAAGTCGGATAATGACTGAAAACCTTGTGCATTCCTAAACAATGGCCCTCGGGACGCTGCGCGCCCTCGAGCATTGTTTAGGAATGCCCGCGGTTTTCGGTCATTATCCTTTACTTAATGCCCATTACGGCGAAGAGCTCGTTCCCATTATCGGCTATTGTTGGCAGACGTTCTACGCTTTGAAAGAACGTGGTATTGTTACGTTCTTGAAATAACGGGCCATTGTTTTACATTATTGGTAAAGATTCGAAAATAGTTGAACGTGTTGCGGGAAACTAAAGTTCTTGGTAGGCTACTGATGAACAAAATGCCTTATCGTATTCCGTGTTTGTGCTTTTCGATGTACATGTTTGTGCGTTGCGTGGCAAAAATCAGGACAGAACTTTAACACAAAGACAACAAACTTTTGGCAGGTCAAATGAAAATGGGCGAGAATACCTTGAATACATATTAAACGTTTCAAAAATAATCAATGTGGATTAAACCATATAAAAGGAAAGAAAAAACAAGCCGAACAGCTATGTGATCTAGGGACGAATTGGGTTCCTAGTTTAAATCCGGGTCATGCCACTCCAAAGGTGGCTTACTGTACTTACGTTAATTCTAGTGCGTTATTTTTGCTGTTTGGCTTGTTTTCCTCTTTTCTTTGTAATTTACAGGAATTTGTGCTTATTTATTTAAAACATATAAAAGTGCAACCAAAGAGAGTCAAAGCATTTTCTCTTCCCGACAATCCTTCTCGTTGTCCTGGCAAAGTGCACAGACTGTATCAAAATTATTGGCCCGAACATGCAAATACTGAGGTTGTGTATTTTTGACCAAAAAAGAAATGCATCAATAATATTTTGTATTAGAACCGCCCCGTGAGTAAAAATGTTGCAACAGATGCTAATTGCTAAGTTGGATGGCTAATTAAGCAATGACAACATTCGTGTCAGCAACAACTTTGTATCGACCCAACGTAGAAGAGCAGCTCATTGTGCAAACAACTGGCCACCGTAACTTGAAATCCTTACAACTGTACAAGAAAAGTATAGCCGTGGTATGCAAGCAAATATCATTGGTATTTTGAACTCGTAGCAAATGTATCAGGCCGGAGTGTTACAAATGAAAACCCGGTCAAACATTTGGTGAATAAAAACTGTAACCATTTTACAATCATTACATAATCTTTTGTAAATGTAACGGCATTGTAATGTAGTGTTTTGCTACTTCAAACGTGTTTTTTGTTTTGTTTTGTTAAAATAAGCTGTTTTTCAAATCCCGGGCATTCCCTAGGGAATGCCCGCACTTTTCCCGCCTTCAGATGAAAGTGCGGGCTTTCCCGGCAACAATGGGTTTTTACATTGTTGCGTATTGTTTCAGCTGGGCTTTCCTTCGCCGAAAAGGGCATTAAGTCATGGAACCTTTCAAAATAAAAATATAATAGAAACTCTTCTAGTCCGTACATTTTATTTATTTATTACATTTTTTTTATTTGAATTTGTTATCAGTATAATGTTAAGTTCTTTTTTCCATCTTTTGGTATTGACATTATTTTAGTCTATGGTGTAGTAGGAGGGGGCTTGAAGCTTAATGGCGCGTCGACAGCAAGGTCATTAGCGCCAACCTCAGTCACAGTGCAGTAGTCCGGGTTGCTACTGCTCCACACACAAACAGGTGTTAAATAAACCCCAAATCTTGACCCCAATTTACTCTGATTGAAATTCTGTCTAATTATAGCAGATTCCTACAACAGTGGCGTAAATAAATTTTTTTTTTGTGAGGAGGGGGGTGGGGCAAATTTTAGATTTCTACGCCCCCTTCAGCCAGTGGCATGCACAAAAGTGTGTTTTGTTTATTCTATCAAACATTTTTTTTTCAGTGGCGTTGGCTGTAGCCCATAAGTCCCCTCCCCGTTCACACTGTACTCGCAACTTCCTGCCATATATTAGTAAAAGCCGAAATTACGATGCTTAATTTCTCCGCCGTCTTTTAATATTTTCCACTCAAATTTAGTATGTAAACTTTGTTGGACGTGCTGAACACGTGCACCAACGTCTATTAATTTCCGATTTGTCACTTCGGAGATCTGAACTTGAGCTGGAATCGTGAGTTTCATTTTTTGAGCTTGATTTACCTAATCAAGCTCCTGTATGCTAGCATGCGAAGTCGGCGTGGTATGACTCCGCATCACGCAAGACATGGCCACCTACAGTGAAGGCCCTATCATCTTTACCTTCCACAATGCTCCGCTAGAAGGCGAAACAAATACCTACGCGACAAGTTTGCCAAGTGGCGTCATCGGTTGGCAGAATTTGGCACCCTCGTCGGTTAATTTGAAATTTCGCCGATTGGTGTGGAGATGGCAGCACCTAGCAAACTTGCGCTTGCTTCTATGTCATTTGTTGATTTTAGTTGCCTTTTTTGGTCTGATACGATACGGCCTTTAAATGTATGTGACTTTACCAAGACCGCTTTTCCTAAATAAATTGGACTGCGCATGTGCCGACTCTGACGTCAGTTGTGTCAGTTGCGTCATGTATTTGTTCACGATCTGAGGAACCTTAAAAACAAAAAAAAGGTAAGAAAGATTAAAATCCTTGCCGGGCTGGGCTGGAAGGGCACCTTATATTTTATTTCGTAAACAGTTCCGACAGGGCCGTAGCGAATGGGTACTTGGTTGGGGGGGGGGGGAGTGACTCTCAATTTGCCAACTCATCTTATGATTTTGCCAACTGGTTTAAAGAATGCCAGTAGTGCTGCCAGTAAAGTACTTTTGTGGGGGGCCCACCAAGCACAGCTAGGGGGTCTTGGTGAGCGCTGCAAGCTCCCCCAGCGGGGTCCGGGGCAGAGCCCCGGAAGCTGAAGCATTTTACGCTATTTTAGTGCCTGTTTCTAGCCTCCAGTGAACAATGAAGCAACAAATTGTCAAACAAATTTTGGTGATTTTTTTTATTCATTTTTTAGGATGGTTGGTTTCGTAAAAATTTTATTGTTACTAAATCATGTTTTTTTTTAGATATTTTTTTTCCAAATTAAATTAAACTGAGTTCAGTTTAGAATTATATAAACAGGCCAGCTGGCCAATGACGATTGATGGTTGACTTAATTGTACATTTTGGACTTTTAGGCTGTAATGAATGACGACGACTCCTGTGTGCTAGCATAGGCAGCAGGGCAGGGACAGAAATTTTCTTTAAATATGTACTATCGAAAGGTGAAAAGTAATGGTATCTTTTTCTCAGTTATATCCCAAACAACTAAAGGCCTAGAGGTATCATTGTAAAAAAAAACTTTCACATTTTAAAACAAAAATGCTGGAAATCAATAATCTTATCAACTCCCTTAAGTCTGGCAAAAGTGCAGGGTTTGACGGTATTACTGCTGAATGCATTAAGTCAGTGAAGCACATTATCACACTGATCCTTGTCCACCTTTTCAATCTTTCATTCACTACTGGAGTTTTTCCACAAATTCTGAAACACACCGTTGTTATTCCTATTTTTTAAAAAGGAAGTCGTATTGAACCAAATAATTATAGGCCCATTGCATTACTCTCGATTTTATCAAAACTCCTCGAAAAGGCCATAAAAAACAGACTTACTGGTTTCTTGGAAAAAAATAATGTTCTCCATAACAACCAATACGGTTTTCGGAAAAATTGTTGTACTGAAGATGCTGTCCAAAATTTTCTTATGGAAACTTATGCTGCACTGGACTCAAACAGTGTTGTTGTTGGTATTTTTCTGGACTTAATGAAAGCATTCGATACTGTTAACCATAACAGATTGTTACAGAAACTAGACCGTTACGGCATCAGAGGCTTCACGCTCGACTGGTTCAAGGATTACTTATCAAACAGATCACAATGCACAAAAATCGGAAATCATTTTAGTGACAATATTTTGGTGACCTCAGGAGTGCCTCAAGGATCAGTTCTAGGGCCACTCCTCTTTCTGATTTACATTAATGATATTTACAAATTAAAGACTCATTCTAGTATTATTTCGTTTGCTGATAACACTGCACTTCTTGCGGTTAACAAAAATAAAATACAACCCTCAATAAATATTGAACAAGACCTCGTTTTAATCGGAGACTGGTTCATCGAGAACCTTTTAACCTTAAACGTTACTAAAAGTAACTACATTCATTTTTCACTGAAAGAGAGAGATGGGCCAACTGTTAATAATTTAAAATGCATAATTGTTCAATGCAGCTCAGCCTGCCGTGTGATTGTTCTCCAATCCAAAAAGTGAATGATGTACGATACCTTGGTGTAACCTTGGACAACACATTAAATTGGAGGAGTCAGATTAGTACAGTTATTAGTAGGCTCAGGGCTCTGTTATGTAAAGTATACTATCTCAGAAAGCATGTCTCACTTGACACGCTAAAAATGTTTTATTTTGCCATGGGTCATTCATACTTACAGTATTCTGTTACATGCTGGGGTGGAACGTATATGAACGCTGTTGCTCCAGTTATTATGCTTCAAAAAAAGATCGTCAGAGTAATGACATTCAAAAAACAAAATGAACATTCGCTACCTATTTTTCAGCAGCTAGGTATTCTGCCAGTTCGCCATTTATATGTGTATCGAGTTATAATTCGTTTTCGGAGGAATAATACTCATGCTACAACTCGTTTACTAACGAACTACCACACTAGGAGTGAATCGAACAACTACGTTATCCAGCCTAAAGTAAATAAAGAAAGATTACATAAATGCAGCTATTTCCTTGGCAGCAAGCTATACAATAGTTTGCCAAACAACTTAAAAGAAATTGTTGAGATTAATTCATTCCAAAAATCCTTGTATAAATGGCTACTGAGCTTAAGCACTGACTCTATACAAAAGTTATTCAAAATTGTAAGCTAAACTTTCTTTCGCAATAAGTATGTCTTACCTTGTCTATCCATTACCTTCCCATTATTTGATAATTCGTTTTATGTTTATAGTTAAATAATTCTATTATTAATTACATGTTGTTACTAAAGTTTTGCAGCGAATTTTTCTTTTTATACAATGTTTTGTTTTATAATTTCTTGTATGGTACCTACATGCCACACGCGGGCATCAGCTCTTGTGGGATGTGGGCACATACTGCATTGTCATACTGCAATTGTTTATTGTAATAAACTTACTTACTAAACTTAAAAAAAAAAAGATTTCAGGACTGGTATTTCTTTATTTTATAAACGACGTTTCCAAGTTTTCAAAGAGTGACACGAACCCTGAATTATTTACTCTGTAGGTCTGTACTAAGTACACTAAAAGTATGGTTTTTACGATTTTTTATCAATGTCGTTCAGCCATATGCCAATCAGACCACCTATCGTGTTTTAAAGTAAAAACTGTAAAAACATGTGACTACAGCAGTAGGGTTGCACGTGGACTAAACAGTACAGGAACACTGCGGTATGTGAAACCTTACCTTGTGTTACTTTCCTGTTTTGATTTCAGTTCAGTTAAACCTTACCTTAAAGGAATACTAAACCCTCACTTTTCCAATTTTTTTAATGATAGCTAAGACCCTAAAAACCCATTCAAAACTTATAAAATGTCGCTAGCCTTCTTACTTACGTCGTAATAAATTAAAATAAGTGCGTTTTTTAAGACACCCAACCAAACGTAGCACCACGAGAGCTCGCGACTATGGAGGTTTCGTGAAGCAGCGTAACGTCAAAACCATAACGGAAGTGGGAAGCGCATCCTTCCCATCGTGCAGCACGCGCGACCACTCTCTGCTTGTAAACAAACATGGCTACCAACAACGCTGTCGCTGTCAATTCGTTGCAGCCTTATCAGTTTGAACCTGTTGCAAGTGGTAAACGAAAGACAAAAAGATGCGAGATCGCTAAGAAAACACCAAAGAAGCCAGAAGACCCGTGGGATCCGTCCAGCGATGACCTGTCGTGGTGTAGATGCCAGAAATCCCCGCACTACGAGAGTCCCAGGCGATGCCGTTTTATTTCTGGCACACGCGCAGGTCACGCAGACAGGTGGAAGGCGCCATAAAAGTAATGACGTCACGACGCATTGTGGTTCAAACGGGATTTTCTCCAGATCTTGTACATCGTCTGCTTAAATCAGGTAGTTTAAAAATTCGTACGGCTCAAACACTGACACCCATTGACGTCGGATGCCTGTTAATATTAATTCCAGTATCTAAACTATCGATAAAAAAATTCATTGCTGGAGGGTTCAGTATTCCTTTAAACATCAAACGAGCTCGTTTTTGTTTTCGAATTGGGTATTGGGGTGGAGTTGGGGGGGGGGGTCGGGCCAAACTTTCAGGGTGTAGTCCCTGATCAAAAAATAAGACTAAAAAGTCTTATGAATTAACCCACGTTCATAAGACTTTTTAGTGCACCCGTCTTTAGTTACAGCCTCCCACAGTTAAGGGTAAAACGTTAAAATTTTCCCATAACTTCTCACGTAATCTTTCCAAACCACTACAATTGGTAGATCCTTCTTGCAGTTTCGTTACTTCATAATTTATATGTTAATTGATGTCTTTCAACTCTGGATTAGGCCGTATGAAGTAGGAGGGGGAGAGGGGTGTGTGTCAAGGTGGTTGGTTGGGTGGGGGAGGCTTCTTTAGCAGCTTTACTGAAAGATAGATCCACTACTGTGCAATAGGCTATATCATTGTTTCCAGCAAGGCAGGTAATGTTGTTGCTGGGTAGCCGTGAAGTGCTGTTTTAGTCCAGTCAAAATAGGACTTAAGGTGGAATAAAATCCCAAAGTCTTGAAACTGTGTAACTTGTTCGGGGCGGTCTGGTAATGACTATATCAAAAATCCTGATGATTTGGAGGTGAGCTGGCTTCGCTAGACCATAAAATACCCCAAAATAGGTGTCTTTTTTTATTAGTCTTCCGTTAACATCTCGGAATCTATCTGTGAGTCCTACCAAAAAAATGTTCTCTACAAAAATTAAAGACTATAAAATTAACCACAAAAGTTATTCTCTTCAATTTTCCTCTAGCACTAGTAGCTTACGAGATACTCGAGTTCGAAAATTGAGAACTCTTCGAAATTTACAGATCTGCAGTGCGTGGTGTACATAGATCAGGTGAACACACCTGAAGCTCATTTAAGTTACTTCACGATGATATAACATAAACCACTTATTTACCGCTGTATGTATTTATTTACTACATATGCAGTTAATACATAACATCACATCGTAACATCAAATCAAGTCGAGGTCAACGTTGTCCTCCTGAACGTTATCGTCCTCAACAGTTGGTGCCAGACTATTCAAACAGTCAGCGCGGCAGTTGTGGCAGATAGCAATGAAACGCATGCTTATTTTCATGAATCACACTTGTTTCCACAACATGTGGTACATCTTCAAAATATGAAGTTGAGACAGCTTCAGCGGTTACAGAATCTTTGATTCCGTAGGCACAAGATTGCCATTCTGCCTAGGCTCCCAACCCCAAAGTGCAGCTAGCTGGTAACTCATTACGCATCCATAGTAGCAGCTGGTGAAAAACACGAAACGAGCGTTGCATAGTTGCCCCTTCTGTGGGAGGGATGGATAGTAGCTCCGACTTCATATTGGTGAAAGACTTTGGGAGGTAGTGGTGCCGCTCCAAGTTGAGGGACGTTGTAGCAGAAGCTCTATACAAGAAAGCAAAAGCTCTAGAGTAAAGAAAAAACTGTGATCTTCCTCCGCTACCTGTTGATATTTGGAAGTTGAGTGGTTGAATACATCTGCTACTCAGCCTAATACCTCACGTTGAAACAGCAGTTTGTAACCTGCTACTTTCTCCTTCTGAAGGAGGCTTGTCTTGTCGCACCCTGTGAATGCATGAGCAAATAGTATGACATCTTTGAGGCCCTTCCGTTGTTGTTGGGTTGAAAAATTACATGTGTTCCTGCCTTTTTAGAACCTGGCTTGTAGAAGAATATATTTCGGTGTGTAGCTCTCAGAGCTGCAAGAAGAAAAATAGATCTACGTCTTCTACAAGAATGGCTACATTGTCCTGTACTCGCTTTGGCGATAGCGCTCCTGACAGTTAGAGTGTCAGCATCATTAGGTTTTTGAAGGCATTGCTCCTCTGCCATTTCGTTGGAGGAAAGCATCTTGATCAGCCTGGCCTTATGTTTGTTAGATTGAAATGATGTAGCGGAGGCAGGACACAGATTTTTTTTGAGTCTGTAGAGAGCTCCTCCAACTAAAAGTCCCTCAACTTGCATAGGTGCCACTCTCGATGGAAAAGGGGCTACTAGCTGCATTTTGGGAGTGTAGGCAGAATGGCAATCTAGTGCCTTCTGCAACCAAAGATGCTGTTCCCCGGAAAGCTGTCCTCAGCCTCATATTTAGCAGATGCACCACAGGTTCTGGAAACAAGTGTGGATGCAGGAAAATAAGTGTGAGTTGCACTGCTATCTGCCACGGTGACTGAATATCCTGACGCCAAGGATGATAGATAACCTTCAGGAGGAGGATTTTGACTTTTACTTGATTTGATGTTACGATTCGATGTTATATGTAGTAAATAAATATGTATAGTGGTAAATAAGTGTTTGATGTTATATGATTGGTATAGTAACTTAAAGGAGGTTAGCGTTGGTTTACCTACTCTATGTACACCGTGTATAGCGGATCTTTGTCAATTTCCGAGATTTCTTAATTTTCGAACTCGAATATCGCGTGAACTACAGGTGCTAGAGAAAAATTGAATACATTCAAGTTTGTGGTAAATTCTGTTCCCTTTAATTTTTGTAGGAAACATTTTTTGGTATATCCCACAGATTCGTAGATATTAACAGAAAACTAATAAAAAGTCACCTATTTTGGGGCATTTTATGGTCTAGCGACGCGAGCTCACCTCCAAATCATCAGGACTTTTGATATAGTCATTACTAGACCTCCCCGAACAACCTTACAAAATTTCAAGACTTTGGGATTTTATTCCACCATTCGCCAAATTTGAGCCTTTGTTGACTGGACTATTTAGGTAGTCGTTTCTATAACATTTGTTTTACAGGAAAGCTCGACAGAAAGGCTTACTGCAGTAATATTACAAGAATGATGTACCAACTGTATTGCTTTGGAAGGAGAAGGTTGAAAGTTATGCATTTCCGGAACACGTTTATTGGACTTTTCGTCTTAGGAGTAAAATCAGAAAATGCAACGAGTAGAGGCATTTTTTACGAGTTGCGGTAACTATTTTTTTTCTGAACAAGGAGCATGTGAAGAAACAAAATATCAACGTTACCAAATTTTCTTCGCAATTTTAAGGCCGGAAATGAGCCGCCATCTTGGAAAAAATGAAGCTAATTAGAAGTTTTCTAATATCTTTAATATCTCGGCTTCTACTAATCCGTTTTTCTTTTTCTTTACACCATATAAAAGGATTTGAAACGTACTACCATTAATTATAGAATAATTATTTCGATATTTTTGATGGTTTACTAACAAATTTTAACTTAAAAATAAAAAAAATGCATTTGCTCTTCCTTCAATTTCGCAATAAACGTAAAATAACCTCCTAACGCTTAGACAAATAGTTTTAATGTCTATGTAAATCTTGTAGCACAGAGTTTTACCTTTAATTTAGTATACAAGACATCTATTTCGGTCCTATAGAAGTAAAGTAATGGTTACGCAAGCATATGTGTAACACGGTATTTTTTTTTATAAAGAATATATAAGGGACAGAAAAGGGAAATCGACCAAATTTACACCAGTTATACGTTATTATATTGCAAATGGAGAAATAGGAGGCACACGCTGAATATCCACCCTTGAGAGGGGGGGGGGAATCCCCCCCCCCCCCGCCACCACAAGAAAAAAAGTTGTTTTATACTGGTAACGTCCTAACCATTCAAATAAATAACATGGTGAGGCACAATGTTAAGCAGAAAATTTGCTAAAATAAACTTTCAATGCATATTTAACGTAAAAATCTACCCTTTGCTTTAAAATCGTGGTTTACCTATACATGTTCTAAATTTAGTGCGTAACTCCCAATTTTTTAAGTTTATGTAGTCTTTGTATTTAACTTGGTGTATTTATGGGGCATCTTAAATATGAACCTCATTATGGCCATTTTCGTAATTTGTTTTTAAAATTCCTTTGAGCACATAATTTTTTTATTAACTTATGAAAATGAATTTTCATATTTAGAATTTTCATTTTTAGAAATTCAAACATGCTTCTCATTATCCCATTCGTTTTAATGTTTAACATGTCATTTAAGAGCAGTAATCATAACACCCTGCATTTTAAATGGAATTCGGCTGACAGGCAAGACATGTGTGGTTCATGTATGGTTTGTTTTATTATTAGAATATGTATACAAATTCTGCATTTAAACTTATTTAATTTGTGTTATCCTTGTTGGAAGGAATGCATACATATTATCCAACTAAGCCTAATTACATCATTAACTTAATTAAGGGGGCTTAATGAGTGGTTAAATTCGAAAATTTCTACCCCTTTCACCTCCGTACATTACTAATTAACGAGTGAATGATGGGCTGCATTAAAGGTCAATATTTCTGACTCGCCCTTCATTAATATCCTGGGTATGAGAATTAGGAAATTTGAAAGTACAAATTTAATTCTAAAATCACTATGCATTTCGAATGCTATGACATTAACACTTCACCTTTAAATCAGCATAGAATGGCCATTATGAGTGATAAATAAATTTAATTAGCCGTGGTGGAAAGAAGACATCGCCACTTTTCAGGAAAGTCTAAGTAAAGCCATTTAAGGTAGATTGCAGGAGTATATTCAAGACGAAAATCGTGACACATGTTGACCGCTACGACAGTAACACTTCACCTTCAAATGGGCGTAAGATGACCTGTATGAAAAATAAATAAATTGTATTAGCCTTGGTGAAAAGAAGACATCACCACCTTTCAGAAAAGTCTAACTACAGCCATTTAAGTTGTAGGACGCTTGTAGGAGTACATTCTAATCGAAAATCGTGACACATTTTGACTGCTATGACATTGTCACTTCTTTTTTAAATGGAAGTAAGATAGCACCTATGTTAAGATATAGCTGGAGAAAATGTGGTAGTTTCCCAAAAATGAAACATCGGACCATTTTTTTTTTCCCTTACCAAATATACTACACTACGTTAATTTTAAGAAATTGCGCATGTTACCCATATACTAGCGTATTCATTACTCCACTTCTATGGAACCGAAATAGATGTTCTATATACCAAATTAAAGGTAATTCTCTGTACTACAAGAACTTACATATGCATTAAAACGATTGGTGTAAGCGTTAGAAGTTTATTTTCGTTTACAGCGAAGTTTAACGATGAGCGAATGCATGTTTTGTAACTTTAAGTTAAATCTGTTAAAAATATCGAACGTGTTATATGTAATGAAGGATAGTACGTTTCAAATGCTTTTATTTGGTGAAGAGAAAAACGGATGGGTAGAAGTCAGGATATAAAAAATATTAGCAAATCTCTCACTGGTGCCATTTTTTTTCCCAGATGGCGGCTCATTTCCAGTCTTCAAAATTACAAAGAAAATTTGGTAACGTTTTTATCTAGCTTCTTCACATTCTTCTTGTTCAGAAAAAAAGTAGTTACCACTTCTACTAAAAAATGCGTTTAGCTCGGAAACTAATGCCTTTTCTGAATTCTTCGCCTAGACTATTATTTTTGAATCATGGACTATACACCCTTTATTGTTCATGAACTTTGTATTACTGATAATTTATTGCAACCAATTTACCTTTACTGAACAACTATTTTTCTTGCATGCATGGCTCCATGGGTTTTGATAAAAATAACGAATAAACATATTTTTCCAACGACTTTTACTCCCCCTCCGCCTGCCCCCCCCCCCCCCCCCCGTATTTACGTCCTGGTCTACAGGCTCATTACTCGTCACTAAAATAACAGTCTATGTGCTTGCCCAGAGAGGGGTACTGAAATACCGCTTATCTGATTAAGTTAAACTTGTAAAATTATTTAGAGTATGTGGATGCCAGTGATACACAAATTTCCTTTATGAAAATGTTCTGTGCATCTTTATGCAGAGCTCTGCAGAATTCTGTGGAACGTGTTGTGTAGATATTCAGTTTCTAAGTAAGTTCTATCTATAAAGTTTCTAAAACGTTACTATACTATTTGTAAAAACTTATCCTATGCAGATTTAAAGAAAGTCTGGTGATGTTAACTGAAATACGAGTGCTGATTGAGCCAAGCTCCACTTTACATTAAGAAAACGTTCTGCATAAATGCTAAAGAAGTCTTTATTTAGAAACACTTTTGAAATTTCTTCCCTAATTTCTTTCAGGAATTGGCCCATTTTTCTAAAGATTTTCTAAAGAAAATTATAAAAAGACTAACTGGACCCGTGCTTGCTGCACAGTGATTGAATTTCGTGGATTTAGCCTCTTGGGGGTGTTTCGTCGTGTTAGTAAAGTAACTGATGCTTTCAATTTCTCTCCCCCCCCCCTCCCCACCAACCCATACTCCCCAGCCTCCCCCGACTGCCCCCTTAACCCACTGCACGCCCTCCGGCAGTGTAGGGTTTGTATACGGGCCAGCCCTTCCCCCGACATTCTCGGTGTTTGATTCCCCCCCCCCCACTTCCGCCCTGAACACCCTGCCACCCTAACTGCACTCCCTCCAGCGCTATCTTGGCTTTTTCAATGAGTTCCCCCAACCTGCACACCCCCGCTCCCTCCCAGGCCCCCCGACCACCCTCCATGAGTGTCGAGTCTGTATACTTCCCGGCCTTTTCCCGCAGCCTCACTGGTGTTTGGTCATAAATTTATTAACCCCCCCCCCCAAAAAAAAAAAAAAAAACATCCACTCCTTGGCAGCACCTGCCCGTATTCCCCTTATGCTTGATGGGCAGATTCAGTAAGCAAATAGTGTGATGTCCCCTTCTCATACTCCCTTCCCCTGCCCTCTTCCCCTACCTCTCCCCTCTTCCCGTCCTCTCATCTCCCGTTTAACATCTCCCCACTCTTCCCCTCGTCGTCTACCCTCCCCTGTACCTCCCTCTTCTTCCCTACATTGCCACAACCCTCCCATGTTTTTGCTGTTGCCCGATGGCAACAGTTGACTGAACGTGAAAGTACTTTGTGAAGGGGCCCCAGGGACCCGAGCAAAGCAACCAGCATTAGCCGAGCGGTCAGCGACCTCATCTTCAAACCAAGCGAATGGTGGTGGTGGTTTTTAAAAGTAACAGAAATTTAATTCATGCAACTAAAGGTTAACAGGACATTTCATTGAAATTTTGGCGCAGCCCCCCAAAAGACGCATACCAGTGTTTTACTGAATTCTTCAAAAAAAAAAGCCGAGTAAGTTAGAAATCAGGATGCAAGCGCCTGCTGTACGTTAATGTCCATGATTGTTTCCGCCAACGTTGAAACAATTCACGTGTGTAATCTTTAACAACAAAAGACGGTACATTGGGGTATAATTGTTGCTACTTACTTTGAAACAATTCCCAAAAGACATTAATTCGGGAGTCGTTTCCAGGGACACATATGAACTGGT
>JAHWFP010210956.1:24667-50853 GCA_023313725.1 Lithobius niger | reverse complement strand
TTTTTTTTTTGATTTTGACGAAAGTACTGGTGATAATCCTGAAACTACGTGGTATAATACACCACTAAAGGAATATATAGATGTTGAGGTAATTTGTTGTGAGAAGAGCTGCTCCCCAATAATAATCAACACAAAGTAATCGGGCTATTAAAACTAAGTATCCAGAGATTCAGACAGGTATTTTTTAACCTGATAACGGTAATCACAGTGTACGTTTTGTACATGGTTTGGTTAGTACTAATTATACGGGCACAGTTCCTGTGATGTGTGTTAATTTGAGCGGATTTGACGTGAAATTAGAGAAGGGAGCGATGATTGGCAAATACACAACAGCTTTTGTCGATTTTGATGTAGAAACGACTTATGTAGATGCGCCAGTTGCCAATGCGAAACTGGCAAATCCAAGACCCATTCAGAAATCTAACTCGCCAACTCCATCGGGAGACAATGATGCTGAACAGACATCTGCTGTTCTGAGCCCTCAGCAGAGAATTCCAATCGATGTTCTAAAGAAGAACATGAGGAAGATTGGCAAAAATTAAAACATGAATTTGTATCTGCTGATTTAAACACAAAAAGGAATTCAATTTCTGGAAATATTGAATTGATAGTTGACCTAAGCGGCTTGTAATCTACAGTGGAATACGTACGCATTCTAATCCCCACTGTAAGCGAATGCTTGACTCATTTCAGTAGCGCTTAGCATTTTTTTTAAATTAGACTTTGAATTGGGATTTTACCAGCTAAAACTTGCAGATTCTGTGATGCTTAATGCCACATTCTTTTCATATGATAACAATTTTTCATTTTTACGCGTTGCCTCTTGGCTTAAGATGGGCTCTCCGCATTTCAGAACTGTGCGCTACAAAATTTTGCAGACCTTTACAGCGTAAATTGTGCCACCTACTTGAAGAAGTTCTTTTATCCTGTCCAGTTTTTTCCCCCATAACATCAGTCGTGCAGATCAAGCACTAAGCTAGGTTGCGCGATCGCGTATCAAACTCTCACTTCGAAAATGCACATTTGGTTGTATATAATTAATTACATCCTTTGTATTTATTATAAATAAAAATAGAATTTAACTAAATAAAGAGGAGTCGAGGGTTAGGGCTCACCACCCAGTGGCAAAACGCCGAAACAGGTGTTGTTGCAATTTTATAGAAATTACGTACCTAGTTTCAAAAGATCAGCATCAATTTTAATGAAATTAACCGCAAAAATGTGCGAGTTCGCTTGGGGAACAGTTGAGGGTAAGCCCTTTAGGAATTCAAAGATGGCTATGGTACAGGCAACGTGATGTTACATAGCCATTCTATTTGGAAATTAATGCCAATTTAAATATTTTAGGTGGATGTTTATCACACATCCATGGTGTTAAAGCTTGTCCATTAGCCTACACTAGAACAACGCTCACTCCCGCCGAGCGGAAAGTATTTGTATTGTGCTACTAGTTAACCCCTAACCTTGAATGAATTTTACAACATTTAAAAGAATATGACTTCGTTCTACGTCTTAAGCTTGGTAGATCAGATTATAACTACAGCAGCAAATTTATTTCAAGTAAAAACAAATAAATTTTACCCTAATCAGGGCGTGTGTAGGATGAAAAGAAAATGCAGCTAAGATACATAGAAATTTTAATTAAATAAACTAGTGTTATCATTGGGCATGTTCTTAAATCATCGCGATAGTAAGCATTCATTATTTAAATGGACAGTAACTAATTGACCTAATTAATCTGCATTTAAACCTCTTAACAACGCTGGTAATATTGTCACAAGACTAGGATTATACTACATAGACATTCAAGATCGTACGAATTTACAGTCGGAGATCAGTGGTCAAGCAACAGGATTTTATAACAAGATGACATGTTCGTATTATTTTCGGTGGACAATTAAGCGTTAGTAGAAACTTCATATTGATTAAGCAAATATCACAAGATTGTAGAGGGAATGCGCAAGGCCTTACACAATTACGGAATTCATTGATGATGTAATTGACTGAGTAGTCGAAATTTTTTTCAAGATCCAACAAAAATACTAAGAATTCATGATTAATTATTTTCGTACGGTTTCTGCACCAATATGACCAACCTGTTCCTTTTAACGGAGCTTCAGATTTAGATTTAGCTGAATGTATTAATGGAGAATTGTCAGAGGAAAATGAATTAAAATTAAAATCTTATATTTCCCAGTTATTGGAAGATGCATCTGACCACGTGTCGGAAATTTGCGTGCCAACATTAGCTCCATTCAAAGCAGACGACACAACCAAGCAAAAGCCAGTTAAGCAAAAGAAAAAGTGAAGACCCCAAACCTTGATTGGTTGGAGTGGTTGAAAGGGTGCCACACATTCATGCAATACCCGTTCTTCCAAAATTAACGCCAGAAATTTTATTCAGTTGCCAATTGGATGAAGCTAGGGTTGACGACGACTAAAATAGAAACATTAGCCTACCACATTTGCTTCACCCATGGGACATTAACAAGGGAGAAAGGCACTACAAATACACATGACGTGGTTTTGCATTTACGAGACAGAATAATCAGAATAGGAAGTAAATAAATCGGTTAAAATGCTTAAATTATTTCACTATAATGTGTTAACAATAAATTTCATTAAATTTGAGGTATATAAAAATCTACTCCTTTCTAACAGGCAGGTCGAGTGGTGGTTCATTGGAGCAAGAGTCGACGCACACGTTGATAAGGCCCAGGCGAAGCACCAAAGACAGACGGGAGTAAGGGAAGTAAAAATAAACGTGTCGCACACGCGATCAGAAAATTGCAATTTTTCACGTTAAATCAAGTTAAATGTTTTAACCAATATACCACGCGGATACATTAGACTCTTATAAAGCATATTCGTCAAGAAAATTACGGTTTTAAGCAATAATTTAGGTGCATAAATTAAGCAAATACCGGAGACACACAACATTGTTTTCATAAAACCAAAATGGCGTACGAAACTGGTAGTTTTTACTCTATGCCATGCGGTTGCGAACCCCATAGACGCATACATCATCAACATCTGGTTATGCGCAGTAGCCAATCAGCACACAGGAAAACTGACGTTACCAACTTTCACTTTTGTAGAATAAATTGGACCAGTTCTGAACCAAAACAAACAAGAATTGAAATTACAAAGCATGTTTCGCAAAATTAAAGTGGCATACAATATTGAGTTCATAGTAATCAAGATAGATAAATAAGTAAACAATTGGTATAATTCAATTAGAAGGGAAGGGAAATTTTTCCTGCCTTGAAATAAACAAATCGTTCAATTGTAACTGATATCTCACGAGGAGCATAGCCCATCTGTACAACTACAGATTTCTAGTATCTAATTGTACGTTAACTCTCAAAAGCCATGATAAGAATTGTATTATATTGCTGAAAGTATAACACAATTCTTAACACAAATAAAATATTTCATATGGATGCATTAGAAACTCATACATTAATGATCCTAGATAATAATGCACATTAAAAGTAAACGGGGAAGGCTAACCGATTCATTAAGACGTTGAATAATTTTTTTTGTAGTTTCAGGAATTTTACAACATAGGCTGGAGCCTAAGCAATAACCATAAGCATTTTGAATTTTTTTTAAGAAAGAACAATTCCTTTTTGGGTTCTGCCGAAACCACCGTCTTAATAATAATAATAATAATAATAGATTTAGCCCTAAGGACAAGGAGACAGGCAGGATACAAGATTGCTAATGCCATTCCCGTCAGGGGTGTGGTTAATAGGTTTATTTGAGTAATTTGGTAAGGGGTTGTTTAATGACTAATCGTCGAAAAGCCGAGACAGAGGGGGCGGACACCGTTTCCTCACTAAGCGAGTTCCATGGCTCGATCACTCAAAGAGCGTAGTAATTTTTTCTGATCTCGGAATGTGGGGTTGCACCAGACAGCTTGAAGGAGTGACCCCTAGTACGAGTTCATGCCGAACAATCAAACAGAGGAACATCAATGGGCAACAAACCCCTGACGATTTTAAAGGTTAAAGTTAGGTCAGTCCAGAGACGGCAGAGCTCTAAGGGCTGGAGGCCAAGACGGGTCAAGTGGTCGACATTAGGAACGTCGCGGAGGCCGGGTATACCACGTGTAAATTTTCGTTGCACTGCCTCGATACAATTGATGTCTTTAAGTAAGAACGGCGACCAAACTGGGCTTGCATACTCAAGTAACGGACGAACATAGACTTTGAAAGCCCAAACCAAATTAGCGATAGAAAATTTAGTGAAGCAACATTTCACGAGTGCCATGCGACGATATGCCAAAACCAAAATCTTCGCGCAGTGTAATAATGATTT
The DNA here is from genome assembly GCA_023313725.1 of Lithobius niger. NCBI lineage: Eukaryota > Metazoa > Arthropoda > Chilopoda > Lithobiomorpha > Lithobiidae > Lithobius > Lithobius niger. The sequence continues at coordinate 46,530 of JAHWFP010210956.1, read as the reverse complement.
AAGATCCTTGGCCATTTAAACTCCCAGATCTTTTACTATGGTTAAGGAGTCGAGTGAGTGGGAATCCAAATAGTAGTCAAACTCTGGGTTGGAGTCACCAACATGCAGGACTAAACATTTACCCTGCGACAATGGAAGTTGCCAAGTCAAGGACCAGTTGAAAATGTTTTCGATGTCTGATTGTAATAGGAATCCTTCCTGGAAAGTTATAATTTTACAACTTGATTTGATGTCATCAGCAAATTTGTAGCATGGTCTGTCGTTACTGGAAGTTGAAGGTTGTAGGTCATTAATGTAAATGACAAACAACAGTGGCCCTAAAACGGAGCCCTGTGGAACCCCCGCTTACTACCCGTGAAATCGATGACCTAGTTTGTCCAACGACCACCGATTGTGTCGTATCGGACAAGGAGTCTCCAATCCAAGCCAGCACATTTCCATCAATGCGATTGTAAGACAGCTTAAAAAGTAATTTGGAAGGTACCACGGACTCGAAGGCCTTCTTGAAATCGAAATAAATAATGTCCGTTGGTACACCCAGATCAATAGCACTGGTCCAATGATCCAGCACCAATAAAAGTTGCAGCGTCGCAGACCGGCCCGGTAAAAAGCCGAACTGGTTTTCGTCCAGTAGATTGTTCTGTAACAAAAAAAGCATTACATTGTCACGCACGATGGAGTCCATGACCTTGCATGGGACCACTGTAAGTGCAATCGGGCGGTAGTTAGCCGGATCAGACGTGTCACCCTTCTTGAAAATTGGGACAATGTTTGCGGTATGCCACAAACACGGAAGCGTATGTGAGGATAAAGAAAGTTAAAAATAATAGCCAATGCTGGTGCGATAGCCATGCCAATTTGTTTGTAAAAAAAGCTGAATAGCCATCAGGGCCTATGAGTGACTAGGCTTGATTCTTGACAAGACCACCATAACCTGTGTGCTGTTAAATTCCATATTGCGGAGTTGTTCGTGGTTGATCCCCAAGTTGTCAGATCCTCGCTGAACAGGAAGAACATTCTTATCAAGAACCGAGTTGGATACGAACGTCTGATTTAAAATGTCAGCCTTCTCATGTCCCCGGTGACAAAAGTTCCGTTGATGTTAAATGATGATAAGGTACGTGCTGAGCGTGTCATAGCTTTACATCGACGGAAAAGGCTGGACAAAGAGCCGTCTCAAATAATGGCGGCATCACACTGGATGTGCCAATCATCGACTGCAGTACTGTAGTTGCTTTTTAGAAGATTGAATGAATTTTTGTTTACAATACAGGGGCAACCCTTGAAAGTTTGCCAAGCAAGCAACTTTTGTCTGCCAAGTTTTATAATAGAAGAAGGGAGAAGGGATGCTGCAGATTTGTATTTCCGAAGATGAGAGATCTTGCTTCTACAACTTGAGACAGTGTCACCCAAAAATTGATAGAAAGCAGTCCAATCACTTTCAACATCACAACTAGGAGAGGTAATCAGACTACGCCAGTCAATTCCAGACAGCCGTCTCCGAAGTTTAAAAAAAAATCAATTTTTCCCGGGATAACAATACCAGGTCTAAGGCCCGAAGGAGTGCAGTTGACTTTAAACCTGATCATGTCGTGGTCACTGGTACCCAAGCTATGTAATGGGTGAATATCAAAAACCAGTCGGTCGTTCTCTGTTAAAATTAAATCAAGGATATTTGTTCCTCGAGTAGGAAAATCAACAAGTTGACGCATGCCCAGAATTGCGGTTTTCAATAAGAAGTCACGATGAGGCCTAACAGTGGCGGTACACGTGGACCAATCTACAGAAGAGAGGTTGTAGCCACCCAAAATAATATTAGAGAAAGTTGGATTAATGGAATTAATTAGAAATTGGCAGACGGATTTGATGGCTGCGTATAGCAATGACTATTTGGCAGATAACCCAAGATAAAATTCAGATTATGTAGAGGGCAACAAACTGACAGACCCTCAACGCCCCCGGCAGCAACACTAGTAGCCGCACACAGAAATGGCCTGGAAACAACCATAACCCCACCACCCCTGGAGCCCTGGTCTTTTTGAGCAGACACTGTAAACCTGAAAATAATAACAACATTCGTTACTCCCAGAAAATAGGAAAGCTATTCGGTTGCAAAAATCTTAGTCGAACATTTGTGCCGCTAGAATAAAATATACATTAATGAAGATAATATATTTTTTTAAAGTTATAAATAAGACCCAAAATCTAACCAAATAATTTACTTCACTGACGTCATTATGCAGGAATTTCAGGATTCCATTCTAATAATTCTAGAGAAATTGACCAAAGTTTGCCTTAAGATTTCGTTCATAATTGAGATCTACACATATGCTAGTGTGTCGCGCCAAGTTAGGGAAAAAATATCACAATTCAATTGTCGGCCATTGTAAACCATTGTAGCGCGACGCCATAGCGTAAGTGACTTATATCCTGGAGTATAGTCGAGCAAATTTCAGCTACTTGGGGAAAAATAATAATGCAGCGCAAAAGCTTAAATTGTGGTAAAATGGAGAGCAATGGCCCACACGACAAAAAATGACTCGTGTAGGACTGTCAGCTACACGGCTTTCAATGCAAAATTTGACGCTCAATAACATTGCAAAATGTGTTACTTCTAGTTTCTACTTTCTTCTAGTCCACTTATCCCCATGTTAATTCCCATACGGTGATTATTCACCAAGACTGAGATAGCGGGAAGTATGAAATTTTACGAAGGGCAGCAGTACGTCCGATTTGAACTGTGTACCTTTTCTGGTTTACAGCCTGGAGGAAAGTACGAAAGTATTGTTATTACCATTGTTAGTATTGTAGGCATCGTCTCTGAATGGACGTCCAAACTTCAGACAATGAAAAGTGTATACTGACGTGCGTATCTAGAATCACACTAGTGTGTGAGAATGGTTCGGCCTCACAAAGGAGTGACATAAACTAAGTAAAATAAAATGAAAAATAAATCAAAATCTGATAAAGAAGTTGAGAATGGTTCGGCCTCACAAAGGATTGAAATATGAAATTAAAATATTAGAAAAATTACCACTCACGGTATTATTGACCTGGCATTTTATTACACATCTGCAGGCGAGTTGAGTTGCGTCTAATACACAATTAAAAAAAAGTGATATCATATCAAAAACCAAAACTGGTAAAAAGCCCACCAAGTTCCGAATGGTACGGTCCTTCAAATAAGTAAGATCAACACACATTCGCCAAGTTAATTGCACTGAATAATACTTTGGACGTTAAATGAAAACTTGAACATTGCTACCGAAAGTAGCAATGTTTTAGTTTTCATTTGACCTTCGAACTATTAGTTGGTGCGATTAACTTGGTGAATGTTTTCGTGTGTTGGTATCACTCCTTTGAAGGGCCAAACCAATCGGAACTTTGCGGTCCTTTTTACCAGTTTTGATTTTTGATATGATAAAGCTACCGGATAACAATTCGTACGATATAGTAGCAATTTCAAAAGATTAACAGGTTGATCAAATGAAATATTTCTGGATAGATTCATTTAAAATTCATATAAAGTCAATAAGTTACAGAACATATTTCATTAGCGTTACATGCACTAAATTGCGGAATTAATGACCCATGATCCACAAGAATTGTAAAACCTATTTTTTTTCTCTTCACTGGTACTACTTTTGAACCAGTCAATGTTTTAACACATCAGCTATCTATAATTGATCTCAGAAAATTAAGAAATTAAAGTTTTTCATTTGAATAGTGCAGTTTTATTATCATGGAATATATAGTAGTGTGACGAAGCATTCATATATGTATGATATACCTGCATAATATTTTTTTCGTTTGGAATTAATAGTCTATGAATCATGTACAAGTTTTTTTTCTTTTAAATAAAAGGGTAGCATTTAATATAAGGTCTAAACGAATTACGAAATTTTCATTTCTACTTTGGGTAGAAATAGGAAGACAACTAGACCGAAGGCATTAATATATATAATTAAACAATTTTTTTGCCATTAATGGCAACACATAGGCTTTTATTACAAAGCAATTTTTTTTATAATTAAATCAGTGCATTAAGGAGTAACCCATAACATACACAAGCTTGAATAGAGTGCACAAAACAGTGATTGTCAGTTACGTTTTGGTTAAATCTTACCGTTTAGAATCTCCGGGAACACAAGAGTCTGGGGAAGCTGGACTATCAGGAACTTGTTCAACAGGTACAACTTCGGCTGTGGCGATAGCTATGACAGGCGGAATTGGTACCAGATTGGCGACTGAGCCTGGAGTAGCGTCAGGAGCATTGTAGGGCGGATTGTCCTGGGGTACATTGATTAACCCTGCTGGGTGAGGAATGGCGTAGCCACTAGTGGCCTCCGCAAGCACGGCACGTGCATGAAAACATAGGAATACCTCGCCTGTTTCAGCAAAAGGCAGGTAGCAGAATGGTCTGAAATGCTGGCAGAAGGCCCCATTTACAGGTGAACAATAAAAATAATGCTGAAAAAATCGGCCCGCTCGCTCCTAACAGGTTTCATTAATGGGCGGAATGTGTTCTTGAACACTGTATCATGCAGAATACGAAAGTTGTTGTTGGAAGAGGTTTCTCCACAAAAACGATGTAATGTCGTAAACTGGGTAGGGGACTGTAGGCAGACATCGTCCGTGTTTCATGTGAGGGCATAATACAGGGACACGTGACCGGCAGCAGGAGCAGAAATACAATTTAAGATTGACTATAGCAAAAGGTTATTATGAATTGTGTTAAAGACACTCGCAACACTACATCACAGCCTATCCACGGCATTGTTGTTGTTTCAGTCCGACATTATAGATGGCATGAAACCACACGCATATACTAAAAGTACTGAAGACGGTACGAGCGGTCAAAAGAAATTTGGAGCAAAATGATCAGGTAAGCGGTTCTTTAGCTTTTAAAGGGCCCATCTGACCTTGGAGGGAACCAATCATGGAACAGGTCAAAGGTCGGTTTCTTGACTCATTTACAAAAATAAGACCCCTCCAATTCATCTTCTCGAATTTTCTTTCCAAAGTTCTCCACCTCCATCCCAAGTTGAGAAACTATTTAATACCTCCCAGGGATATACAGGTGTACACACGTTTTCTTTCAAAAATAGGCTACTTTCGGAAGTACAGACTGAATTAGCGACCGGTGTGTCATAACCAAGGCCTGCTGAGATAGTAGCTGATTCCTGGCACCACTCCAGGAATACAGCTTGTATCTCAGCTGGCCTTGGTCAGAACCAACTGTTCGAGAGAATGTACGTAAAGTTACGAAGCTATGAAGTTACTAAGTCAACAAATCGGCTAACAGTGGATCATACTTGTTATTCCAAAATTTTAAAAACAACGAGGAAATTTCAATGTGAAGCTTCTCGAGGAGTCGAGATACTCAGTAGAATGAACTACGAGTGTGCGTTGTAAGTAAAGAGAGGCAAGGAGGCCCGCTTTGTATAATGACAAGGTGTACAGTTATCGTAACCGATCAATAAACACAGACAGCCTTATACTGCACACTGATTGGCTGATGGCTGTCAGGTGTGTATGTCGTCACGGTGAACAGCCCTAGCCCGTGGTATAATTAGAAACATATCGTAGATAGAAAAAAATTGAAACAAAGAAATTAATGTGATTTTTTTTTATTGTTCTCAAAAGGCAAGTGACGATATGAGCAAGCAACCGAAGGAAAATAAGAAGAAATACACGAAACATGCAAGACAGGCACGAATGACTGAAAGTGTGGAGAAAAATAAAGCCGAAGTTAAGAGCCAGTAAGGTTATGGTTTATAGGGAATGCTGTTAATTCAGCAACCAGACATTTTTTGATTTAATTAGAAATATTGGGTCCCTGAAATGTGAAAGTTAGCACAAAAGTAATAAGTTGCGCCAAATAATTTACAAGTACTGAATTGCTCAAAATAATGTGATAAAATCATGAAATATGAAATAAATGAATGGCGCATGTTGCAAACTGAATGGCACAGGTTTCAAAATATGCAGTGCACATTTCAAAATGAATGGCGCATGTTGCAAAATGAATGGCACAGGTTTCAAAATAAACAGTGCACATTTCAAAATGAATGGCGCAGGTTTCAAAATATGTAACGCTTGTTTCAAATGTGCAGGTTTCAAAATAAATAGCATATGTGTCAAATATGAATGGTGCAGGTTTCTAAATAAATAACGCATGATTCAAAGTGACTGTTGCAGGTAATGAAGCGTGTCACATCATAAACAGATATCTGGTTAAAAATACAAACAATAAAAGCTAATACACCAAAAATTAAGAAAATATGTTTGCACATATCAAATAAGAACTGTTCTATAGACTCGACACTGGAAGGCATTGGTTCTGCCCCAGGGGCGGTAAGAGGGCAGCGACGGTTTCCAGTAATGGTTGCCGGTTAGGGTCCCAAGCAAGCATAAAAACTATGTTTTACGAAATAAAATAAGGATTATTGAATACTGAAGAACAATAGAGGGCAGCGACGGCTGAAGGCATTCGGATCCCATTAATCAAAAATTTCGTTGTTCTAAGTATGACATAAAAACGATATTGTAGCCAGATGGTATACATAATAACCCAGTAAAAGGGAATGTGAAAGTTTATATCTGGGCATATCAAGAAATGCAGCTTATAAGAACTATTGAAATGAAAAGTGAAAATGAACTGAACATGTTCATGGCTAGCGCATTTTGTTTTTGTTTTTGTAAGTGGAGGAAAGGAAGGAAATATATACACGCAATAAATTGTTGCTTTCTACAGAATTGTAACGGAAGTCTTTGGACCCAGATGGAAGAACGGTTTAGAAGCTTGGCCGAGAATCATCAAAAGGCAGAAAACTTGGTGAAGATTCCTCAAAAGGATAAAGGAATCATCAAGAGACAGAAAACTTTGCAAGGATTATCAAAAAGACAAATGGGGCCATAGGAAACAAGACGAACAAGACATACTGAAAAGAATATTCTTCAGAAAGACCCTCCCCCTAAGAATTTTTGTCAGGCTTTTTCCATATGGTTTGGTTCAATTATCAGACAGATAGTGGCTCAAATTTGGTTTAAAATTAATAATTCAAAAGCTGTGTGCTCAAAATGTTCACAACATGTACATATATGCTTACGAACTGGTACAGGATGTTTTACTTCAAAGAAAAATCGGCCAAGAAAATTAATAGGTTCTTTCCAGTACCCGATCAACATAACATCGAGAATTGGGGAGTATGCAAATACTACATGGAGAGATGCGGCCTCTTTCATAAAATCCGGGATTTTAAACAGGGCTTGGAGACCCATTAAGGGATCACCTAAGTCCTAGCTTAGTCGTGGACAATGTTATCAATTAATTAATTAATTAATCAATTAACAATTATTAATATTAATCAAATTACAGTAATATATTACATATTAATCAAACTCCTAGCACACAGAATTCCATACTTTTATTTCAAATGTTTGTTGACCCTAAAAGAACCAAGCCAGTCAGTATGAGGAAAGAACTGTTGAGAAACATGTTTCGATAATATATTCATGGTCAGTCAGGTGAAGTCATGCAACATGAGCAATACCAAATTCTAGGAAAGGTGATGCAAAAGCTTCTAGTGGTTGATGTAACCTCTATAGAGGCATAATGGAATATATGTGGCAAAGATCTAAAAATAGTAACTCGAGGTAGATAAATATGACATCATGCCTCTTCATCCCAGAGTATAAAAGGGAGAGGGACTAGGAAATAACAATCATTAGACTCCGACTACAGTCCGAATTGCAGTTACATAGACGTGCTCCTTGTTGATCATGTTCAGACCTCAATGCCGAATACAAGTATTTTATTATTATATATAGAATTTTCATAAAGTTAACCGAATATATAATCTCTCTATATTAATCAATAGCTAGCCAAGATATTATCCATGAATGAGTTATCCAACCTGGCCCAAAACCTGAATTATACATATATTAATATATTATTATATCATTATATTATGAGATATGAATATTTGTCATATCCTGGCTAAGATAAATAGCAGGACTACTGTAAACCAACCACGTATTAAATCTGGCCTTGTATTAAAACTAACTATTGTCTTTATTGTGTCCATATTAATTTTAAGTAGAATTATAGAGAATTATTGCATATTGGTCATTCCTGACTTATGCCAACAGTTTGGTGCAATTGACAATACTAAGAGAGTACGGTAACAAGTTTTGGACGGACTAATCCGATACCTTGCCCCAATTTCCAGCACCTCTTTGCTATATCTATCGAATACTAATTTGAAATTGTAAGCCCAGCCTCAGAGTGGGACCAACAGAAAGAACCAATTGCCGGAAAAGAAACTGCGTTAAAATACAACATTTTGGAACAAGTATGCTCCCTTATCCATTACCATAAAATATTTATTCTGCTCATGAAAGCTACATAAGTGAAAACAAAATAAAACTGACGTAGTACGTGAATGTATTTTGAAGGTTTCAGTTTCGCTTACATGCAAGTACAGTACCAAAAGTTTTTCTTTTTTTAATCAGAAAACAATACTCGACGTTTGGCTTTTATTGTTGGGAATTGTAGCAAGTTGGCTAGCGAGCAGCACTCTCTTTGAGATGGTGGATGTTTCCCTTGATGGAAATTCTAGATAGGCCTGCTAGGTACTCCAAGCACTCATTGCAATCGGAAGATTATTTCCGGTTTCTCTCAGGTAAGTAGCCTGTTTTGATAATGTGCATGACAAATGCATTTGTGATGTCCGAGACTGCAATACAGTTTTTAGATCACGTAATTCTTTCCTTCAACAATTTTGATGTTTGTCCAATGTAGCACTTGGTGCATCTTGAGCAGCTGTTTTTTTATACCAGTTCACGGGTCTGTAGAGATTGTGTTGTTTCATTTTTTTTTTTCTGTAGGATTTTTGAATGGTAGGAGGCAGGATCAAAAAGATTCTTATGCCTAGATTTTGAAGATTTAGTGTAGCTTGGCATAGGAAACTTCCAGAAAAGGAATGGAGGCACATTTTTACAAAGTGTGCTTTTTCTCAGTAATTTCTTTGACTTTTTTGCGGTTTTTGATGACTTTTTTTGTGTACCCATTGATTTCAAATTTTCTTTAAAGATCCAGAATTTCTTTCGGTAAATTTGGAATGGCTCAAAGTTGGTTTCTGCTAAGATTCAATAATTGTCTGCTTAGTTGGCTCAAGGAGGAAAGACTTAAAGGGAGTGCATTTTGAATTTGTTCCAGTTTTGGGTATTTGGTAGCTGCAAGAAGTGTCTTCTATTTTAATTAAGGCATTCGCAAACGCCAGATTATACCCCGATTATTCCATTCGATGGTTTATAAGAATTAGAAAAGGGAAATAGTACTAATTCTTTGCTCTTCATAATCACAAAAATGCTACCTCAGTAGTGTATGGAACCGTCCTGTAACATATTTAACATAACCGTAACAGTCGCCTAGCGTCGGGAACAGGGCAAAAGCTTTTCGGAGGGATCGAACGGGTTACGATGGCAGGTTACGGTTACAGTAGATGTGTTACATGACGGTCACAGCTTCGAACATGCGGGCGTGTAAAAACGGTAGGTTAGACAGGAACAGGTTAGGCAGGTGGTGTAAACAAAGAGTCTGTTACACTACCTTGTGTAGTAACCTATAGTAGGTTAGGTTAGGTTAGGCGTGCTCGACCTCCACTCATACGATCATGTATGTGGCTTACGTAGCGTATTGTATGCAACGACTGTAGCAGTGGAGGGGCAGCAGCAACAACAACAACCAGAGCTGCCTCCATCCTACCACCACGACCATCCATCGTTGATGTGGGAGAAGAAGAAGATCGACGATTTATAAAGCGTTGTTAATACTTAACTAAATCCCTATTTGGAAACCTAACCAAACCAAAAACTACACTCCGATGAGCGTAGTCGGAACCGATATTAGTCCCTTCCGAGCAAGCTTGGATTTGATTCTCTGACAAGCTCGGACCTAGTCGAGCGTCCCTGTAACTACCTATCATCGTTAAAGTGTTAAAAACAAGCTATATTTTGTTAGTTTCTGTTTACACAATACGTACCACTGCCAATGATGATGAATTTCGGTGCGAGGCATTTATTTTCCTGAAATCGAACGTTAGTAGGTTTAAAGTCATAAAAAAAAAAGATGAGAGGATATAAAATGGTTTTCATCCAACATGTAGGGATGTAGGCCTACGTTTCGTCAAAATAAAAGAGAAAGTAGGTCGGGTGTAGCTTATCGAACAGCTTGACCTCGTGGCCGTGAAGCTTTCCCCTCACGACAACAACACGTGTGGTTGTGTGCGAGGCAAGGTGGGAGGGAAAAAAATACAAGTTATACATTTCGTTAATTTGCTCAGATACTACGTCTTTGATCATAAAAATGTTTAAAAAAAATATAATGATAAAAACACTCCGACCTGTGGAGGCAAGGGATCTGACCAAGAATTGGTTAATAAAAAGACGGACCAACAAACGTAAAATACCTGAAAAACAGCTAACAAATGTATGAAAGTGTACGTACCACCACAAGCAGCCACCACTAGTCACCATTTGGAGTGTGTGAAACGACGTGTGTTAGTGGAATTGGAGAGTGTAGTTAAAATCCGTTATGGGTGGATATCACGTGGGCGAAAAGCCCACCCATATTCGACCTTCGATCAACTTTACGCGAGCAAAAAAAGGAAACAAATGGACGAATAAAAAAAAAGAACATGTTGTTCCGAGACAGGCCATTAGGACCCTTAATTGGGTGGCAATGTCACTCTTTTTTATGTCCCAGGTGTCAATGACAAAATCACATCCCTCCACATACCATCACGTGCGTACAATCTTAATCAGATTTCAATAATGACATTTTCAAATACCATATATTGGTTTTACAAGTAAAGAGACGGAGACTTAATGGCATGGAGTCCAAAAAAAGTTGCTCAGCGAGGTCATACGGGTAAAAAAACGGCCTTGCCACGGACCCATGCCCAAATAGGGAAACCGAACCATCTTCTGGAATGCATCTAAAAAATTAATATGCCGACTAATGGGCGCCTTATTTTTTGTATTGGAAACCTTTTCCTAAAAAAGCAGACATGTTGGCCTCACCTGTCAATACCTAGTGATAAGAATATGTCAAACACCAGACAAGGGGATGCCAATTACCACCCCCACGCGTCACGTCACGTAGACCAAAAATACCTGAGCAAAGACCAAATTATAAAAAAATAATAACCTTCCGAATACGAATCGTGTAATTATAAGGAGTGGGATGAGTGAATAGCCCGAGGCATTAGTAGGAGGAGCCGTACTAAAAAAAAGGAGTATTTTCATTGGCTGGAACGAAAGTAACGTCGTACGAAAATAGCCTCGGGTATGACAGAAGGTAGGCTTATCGACGTTAGTGATGTCAATCATTACGGCTAGCCAATTGGAGGCCGTAGCCAGGTTTACAATTATAAGTGTAAGGAAGGCGTACGATTCGTCCAGTACATGTAAATGATCCAAAAAAATAGGCTTTTACCTCCGACAGTACTAATCCGCCTCGTATAAAAGAAGAAGCCGACGTCCTCGCAGCTACAAGTCCTGGCTTGAGCCAGAAAGTGTACGTTTCGAGCTCCTGAAAGACGTTTCCAGTTCCACTACGAGCGACCCTCAACGGTGAAAGGTAGGCCTATATTACTTTACGTTATTTTTCATTATTGTTGAGTTCAAACAATGTAACTCTAAAATTATCGCTTTAGAATTACCGAGGTATACTCGTTGTCTGTGCGCGCAACTATTTAACAGACAAGGTGTAGACCGTGGTAACGCTAAAAGCGAATAAATAATGTAATTACAAGGTTCGTCTCGACAAAGTGTCGTTATTGTTTCGTAAGGTTAGGAAAAAATCTAAAGGAGGGTTCCCTTTTTGTTTCTTTCTTACATCCGTAGGCTTAAACCATGGCTGACAGTATAAGTAACAGCACGGCGAACACTAACATTACGTATTTTCTTGGCCAAGAACTATACGCTCAAGTTCAACCGTTTATGGGGAAACTGTACGTTCAGCTAAGAGAATTTATCGTACCATCGGCTGGGTTGACGGCTGGTCGTAAAGGGGTGGCTCTCAGTCCTACGGAATGGTTGCAATTTGCTAAAGATTTTGACGAATTCAATGGAATTGCGTCTAATACGAACATCGAGCAAGAAATGACCAGAGCCTGGTCGTACGGGGGACGATTGAAAGTAATAATCAGCCAGTCGGGGTCGACCTACAATGCGAAGTACATCTTCGAAAAACAAGGGGGAAAGTATATCGTCCTTAGCAACCGTCAAATGCGGGGATTGCTCAGTTATGTTCACGTAATAACTAGTACTCTGAAGGAAAAAATGAAAGATTTCGAGCAGGTCGAGGAAGTATGGATGTAAAAAAAAATGCCCCACAAAAAAAACCCCGTAAAATGTGACACGTGGTTTTTATTTTTTTTTCCCATAGATATGACCAACATGTACTGCGATTCATTTCCGTTGAGTGGTTGGAACTATTTAAGAATCCAACCGGAAAATCACTCAGTCACGATCACGATCGGTAAAATAGACGATCATTGCATTCAACTACAACCTTCAGAATTCCAAAATCTCATGGCCAAAATATACTGGAGGGACCCTGGCTCAGCATTGGACTATAAAAACGGTCGCGTTTCGATGCAGTTAGCGGCTGATAACGTCATTATTTTGAAAGTGCTTAGCAGCTCGGTTGCTCTTACGGAATTTGACATTCTACACATTCGTTATTTGTACGGATATATCTGCCAAGCAATTACGTGTTGGGGCCAGAGAATAAGCGACGTTTTAACACCGGCAATCCAAACAATTACACGGGGCACTATGACCGAAAACGATCCTCCCAAACCAGCACCCAAACCTAGGAAACGTGCTATCAAGGAAACCACGCCCACTAAAGAGCGGCTCTCTAAACCCACCCAAAAAAAACTCAAGTTTGCCCAGCCGGGTCCAAGCACCAGTAACGTAATCAACTTAGATGAAGAAGAAGAAGAAGAAGAAAAGTGTTCAAAATGTGTGCAAGAAGTCATGCACGAATCTTGCGACGGACCGGTTGACAAACGCCTCGAATGCCCAGGTTGCATAATCAATGCTCCCAGCCAGCGTTCGCATTTATGTGTATTAGAGCCATCGTTCTACAAATGTAAAAATAATACGATTTAATTTTATTTTTCCCAATAGTGGCACCACCATCCTCTCAGCAAACGACGAACCAGTGGGGAGGGGGAAGCGACGTTTCAGCCTCTAAACCATCATTTTCAAAGCAACCTCCTCGCGATTGCGTTAGTCCTGGCAAGGAAATCTTTAAAAACGATAGGTTTAGCATTAGGAAGTGTAGAGGGCGCTACAACAAAAAATTCGCAACGTATACGAACGTGTTCGACGTTAGTATTAATGCGGTAGACCAGGATTATTTGACCGAAAATGGACTCGATCCTGTTACTTACATGGACGAACTCCTAGCCAACGTTTTTGAGCAGTTATTGGATGGGATACAACCACGGGATTATATTGGCATTTCGATATCGGGGGCAGGCTTAGATAATAACCTGTTTCTTCCATTTCATCCCAGGGAATCGTTCGCGATTGAGAGTATTTTTGCACTTTTGATGAAACTTAGTCAGTCGGGTAAGCAATTGGATGTCTACAACAAACTGGAAATTAAACTAACTCAAATCAAAGTTTCCGGAGGGGGGGACCTTTCCTAAAAAGAAAGCGTCTAAATCTAATACAGCATTGTGACTAGAAAGTGGTGGACGCAAGTCGTTGGTTTCAGTAAAAAATAAGAAGGACGGCCTATGCCTTGCTAGGGCTTTAGTGACTTGCAAAGCGTACGCGGAAAATGATAAAACTCTGTAGATCAACGACGCACTACGCAGATCAACGACGCTGCAGAAAGACTTGGCTTTACTGCTACACGACAATGCTGCAGTGACGGTTAAACGGGAAGGTTGCACCTTGACGGATTTAAGACGTTTCCAGGATTACTTAAACGATTTTCAAATTGTTGTGTTCGAGAAAATCGGTACCAAATGTCAAACAGTGTTCGAAGGGTCAGCTAACCAAAAACGAATTTACCTGTTTTGTTACGAAAATCATTTTGTAGGTATTTTGAAACCCCGCTTTTTGTACGGTAGCAAATTTTTCTGTAATACGTGTTTTAAACCGTACGCCAACAAACAAACACATTCGTGCGAAAAGTACAAATGTGTCGCGTGCCACAGCCCTCGTTTCCGTTGTTATTTGAAAAAGTGGCTTTCCTGCGGGGTTTGCAATCGTTTATTCAGAAACCCAGATTGTCTCGCCCGTCATTACACGAAACAACCGCCATTTAGAAATGCTACTGTGTGTAAGTCGCTCTACAAATGTAAGGTATGCTTTCTAACCTACGTAGGAAACAGTAAAACGGCTCATCATTGTGGGCAGCGGTTCTGTAAAGTGTGTAAAAAATAGTCGCATCCTGGTCACAGATGCCACGTCCAACCCCTACCCCAACCTCAGAAGAGAGAATGCTTACGATTTTGAAACGACTCAGATAGACAAAGTAACGAACTCTTCGAGTAAAGAATACTACATGCATAAAGTAAATCTTGCAGTTATTGACGTAGCGTGTACGTATTGTTTCGATAAAACAGATTGTTTAAAATGCGGAGTCAAACGTAAGATATTTATGCACGGAGAGGAAACCCTGAACAAGTTTTGCAAGTGGCTATTCGAAACTCACCCCTACGACACCAACATGATATTGATAGCTCATAACCAAAGTTCTTTCGATGGATTATTTTTAATTAAATGGGCTATCGAACGTGGAATTAGACCTACTGACCTTATTTATTCCGGGGGCAAAATCGTGACCGCAAAAATTGAAGGAATTAAGTTAGTGGATTCCCTCAAATTCCTACCGCTTTCGTTAGCGAAACTTCCAGGCAGCCTAGGCCTAAATGAGTCATTAATTCGTAAAGGTAGTTTTCCCCATCTATATAACCGTCCTGAAAACATGGAATACGAAGGCCCAATCCCTCCATTGAGCGCTTATGATCCAGATAGCCTAGCGAGCGGAGCTAGGGAGAAACTAGTGGAATGGCACGAGCAACAAAGAGCCCAGAATGTAGTATTTAACTTTAAGAAAGAATTTATTAAATATTGCTGCAACGATGTCACGGTTCTAATGGCTTGCGTTCTGAAATTCAGGCAACTTATCCAAGAAATTTGTCCTTTTCTTGAACCGTTTCACGATTGCATAAGCCTAAGCCATCTCGCAATGACGATATTCCGGACTATGTTTCTGAAAAGAAACAGTATACCTTGCATACCTTCGGAAGGTAACCATCCAGAACGCCAGTATTCGAGGGAGTCTTTAATTTGGTTAGATTTCGAGGCTAAAAAACGTGGAATATTTATTCAACACACCAACAATGTAGGAGAAAAAAAATTGGTATGTGGCAAATACTCGGTTGACGGCTACTGCGAAACCAATCGTACAGTTTTTTCGTATTTGGGGTGTGAAATACACGGGTGTCCTCATATAACCAATAGACAACAACAATTGCCTTTCAGTCAGTTAACCGCTCAAGATGCGTATGACAAAAATACGATCAGACGACAGGCTTTGGAACAGATTGCGGGCGTTACTGTCCTCGAAATGTGGGCTTGTAAATTTAAAGAAGAAATGAAAACTGACTTAAAATTGCAAGCTTTCGTAAATGCTTATCCTAGAAACCCTTCTATTCTTCGTCCAAGAAATGCGTATGTAGGAGGCCGTGTAAGCACGTTTCGTCATTTGTACGTCGCCAAGCTAGGGAAAAAAATTCTTATTGGCGATGTTACTTCTTTGTATCCATCCATTATGTTACAGGAACGTTTCCCGGTCGGGCATCCTGAAAAAATAACGGAATTCAACGGTAGTACCGATATCAGTAAATATTTCGGACTCGTCGAAGCTATAGTAAACCCTCCCCGCGGCTTGTTTATCCCATCACTACCTCTGAAACACGAAAATAAGCTTTATTTCACTCTGTGTCGGACGTGCGTTGACAGCCCGCCATCTCAGGGCCAGAAATGCGAGCACAGTGTAGTGCAGAGAAGCTTCAGGGGTGTTTTCGTTTCGGTCGAATTGCAGCAAGCTTTAGCTGACGGCTACTCAATAATTCAACTGTTGTCCGTATACCATTTCCCTCAGTCCACGATTTACGACCCCAAAACGTGTACGGGTGGCCTTTTTACTGACTACGTGAAAACCTTCTACGCGCAGAAGTTAGAGTGCTCGGGGTACCCCGAAGGGATTGTAACTGTAGAACAGAAAGCTGCTTACGTGAAACTTGTAAAGGACAGTCAGCAAATCGTTTTGAACCCGGAAAGAATCCGAGATAGTCCCGGTGGGAGAACTATAGCGAAAGGCCTCTTGAATTCTATGGCAGGGAAACTGGGTCAGCGAGAGGACCATTTGTCGACCAAATATATAGATACAGCTGCTGAATACTTTAGTTTCGTACTGGATGACAGAAATATTATATGCGATATTGATTTTGAAAACGACCAGATCGCCGTTGTGCGTTTTAGGAACAATCAAAATCTTAGCGAAGGAAACAACAATGTCTCGGTCGGGATCTCTAGCTTTATAACTGCTTATGGTAGGCTTCGATTGTTGAAGCTGTTACGTGAGCACGCCCCAGGCAGTATTTTTTATTGCGACACGGACAGTACCATTTTCAAGGTCAATAATCGGTACGACTTACAAAACGATCCTGGTCTCGGAGGTCTAACCAGTGATTTAACCTCTTACGGAAAAAATGCTTACATTAGTCATTTTTGTAGTAATGGATCTAAGAATTACTCGTTCGTTGTCCAGAGTGACGAAGGTACGAAAAATGTAGTTAAGGTAAGGGGAATTACTTTAAATTTCCGTAATAGTCAAGTACTAGCTCTTGACACTATCGCTAAAATGGTCGAAAATATTGACCGAGGCGAAACTGTCGTCCTTACAGAGCCACGAAAAATTGTACGAAGAAACAATTGTTTGTTAACCACTAGTCAAAACAAAACGTATCGTACTGTAGCTACTAAACGGTACGTAGACCCTCGAACTTACATTTCGTACCCTTGGGGGTACTAACTATTGTCCATGTACAACTCGCATTCGATTTTCAGGCCAAAATAGCCTCGCACCGTCATTGGTAAGTATTGTAAATATCAACTAACACAATATAGCATAACATTTTAAAGATGATAGGTAGTTACAGGGACGCTCGACTTATTTAGTCGAGTAAGCTCGAGCTTGTCAGAGAAGAAAATCCAAGCTTGCTCGGGAGGGACTAATATCGGTTCCGACTACGCTCATCGGAGTGTAGTTCATGGTTTGGTTAGGTTTTCCAAGTAGGGACTTTAGTTAAGTATTAACAGCGCTTTATAAATCGCCGATCCTCTTCTTCCTCTTCTTCCACATCAACGAGGCTCAACGATGGATGGTCGTGGTAGTCGAGTGGTGGCAGTCCTTTACAGTAGCAGCTCCGTTGTAGGTTGTAACTGACTGCTGGCACTGTTGGAAGGACGCGAGAAAAATGGAAGGAGGGAGACGAAAACCCCACTTTACTTTCTCCACTTTTTGTATACATATATGTATATAATAAGAAAGAAAACAGGAAGGTATCTACCTTTTTTTTTCTTTCTTCTATTTACAGAATGGAAGAAGTAACTTCGACTTCGGACATATTCCCACCGAAAAGAATAAAGACAGCTACCATGTACACGAAAGAATACTCATTTCTACCTCATCACGATGTAGCTGTAATGCACAACACAGTTACTAAAACTCAAATGCAACGTTTGATATTTGGATTAGAAGCTGAAATCGTATTTTTAGGGCCTCCGCACGACACGATTGAAGAAGGTGGTGGTCATAAGATACGTAGACAGTACTGTTGTTTCGCGGACGCCGAAGAGACGGTGGATTTCGGGGATGAGGGGAGTGTCAATAATTGGACGCCGCTCTTGGAAAATGTAAGGGATTACGTTTCGAATCTATGCGAAGTAAGATTCGATTGCTTGTACGTTGAGAAATTCGAAAGTGGCATGGCTTATAAACCTTGGCATTCCTATACTAACAGAGAGAGTTTCGATATACTGGCTCCGGTTGCCGTCTTGGCTTTAGGCAAACGTATTTATACAATGAAACACGATCGAACCTTCGTAGGTGAGAGGCCGTCATTTACTATTGCTTTGGATCCAGCATCGTTATTAGTGATCAAACACCCGACTAATCGATATTACAAACATACAATTCCACAACAGCCTCTATTAAAAGATCCCGCATTTATTTTAACTTTCACTAAATGGCATTTACGAGAAGAGCCAGCCGCCAATTTTTAAATCCTTTACATTCGTACCATTTTCTTTTTCTTTTAATTCCAGATGGCTACTTTGGCGCAACTATGTTCTTACTGGATCGACAATTACTACAAAGCAAAATGGTTTCATCAAACACGAGAGGACGCATTGTTAAAAACTGTAAAACTATTTACGAGCGGCGATGCGAGACGAATCCATACGGCTTTGTATCACGAAACTAAATGGGGTCCACCCGTCGATTGGATGGAGAATATTCAGTGGACCAAGTACGACCGAAAAGAAAATAAAAAAAACAACAACAAAATGACCCGACTTCTGATGGACTTGAATCGTGTCGTGTCGCCACATTTCTTGAGCAACGGAGAATTATTCGAAGAATGCTACGTTAATAAATTCAATTGGCAGATAAATTCTTGGCCTTACGAAAATCACGAAGAGTACGCTAGTTTAATACTGGCGACTGCTCCAACCGTAGCCATTTACCAGGATAAAAACGAAAATAGCCTAACCTTACATAAAATCGAATTGACAGCTGGTGACTGTTTTTCTTTCAAAGACAGAAGCAAATGTCTACAGTTGCGAGGTTGCGTTTGTCCAGATACTATTCACGTTGTCTTTTCACGCCCCGGCCTCCTCCTCCCCCCTCCCTCACCTTCTACAAAAAAAAAAGAAGAACGTACTTGAATAGTTTTCTTCTTTCCGTTTTCAGAAGGAAAAAAAGAAGAAAAAGATGACTACTACACTAGCAAAATTGTGTCGAAGGAATAATAAAGAACACGAGGCAACGTGGTTCGAACCCATCAGAGAAGACGGATTATTAAAAACTGTGAAACTATTTTCGGAAGACGAAGCCAAACTGATTTACGACACTTTGCTTCGCGAAACTAATTGGGATCCTTACGTGGACAGTTGGGCTCGAAATAAACAATGCACCGTGTATGGTGGAGAAGATAAAGAAATGACTCGACTCCTGAAGGATTTGAACGTTAAAGTCAGTAGTATTTCTCCAGCAACGGCCTACCGTTCGAAAAATGTGCCGTTACTAGATACAATCGTCGAGTCGATAATTGGCCTTATGACAATCACCGAGAATATGCCGGTTTGGTATTAGGACAAAGAGTACCTTTAATGACATTGTACTGGGGTAAAAATGAACCTAAAATGAAATTACGTAAAGTCGAATTGACTGCCGGCGAATGTATTTTCTTTAAAGACCAATGCGAGGATTTTTGGTTTCAAAATTTAGTTAAGGAAGGTGTTGCTTCTATACACGTTGTATTTTATAGATAGATAGATAGTAGTCGACGAAGGCTTTTTTCTCTCTCCTTGCTTCCAGGGAGGCCGCTGGCCTCCCTGGAAGGGGCTTCGCGGGCTGGGCTGGGCTGGGTTGGGCGCGGGCGGGGCGGGGCCTCCCCTCCCCTCCCCTACTCTACTCATAAAAAAAAAGTATATATATATATATATAACCTTTGGGTACCTGGTTTTGGTTGGGGGTAATAGTCTTAGTCGAAAGTAGAGACAGTCAGTCTGTTAGTAAATCTCGTTGGGAATGGACGGTTCTCGCAGGTCATCATCATCATCTTCATCGACGGCGTCTTCATTCGTCACTGACCCTAGATACGAAATTGGTAAAAGCTTGATCTTGGTTTTATTTTTACTTATTAATTTCGGAGCTTGGCTCTTGCAACGTATTCCTTACTGCCAGATTTATTTACCACCGCTCTTACAACAACAAAACGTTAGTCATCATGGCAACCACTACGCTCGTACCTGACTTCGCTCAATTCCACGTGCCTTTCAACTGCATCATTGCCGCTCCAACTTCCGGAGGAAAAACGTCTTGGGTTCTGAAATTTATCGACAACTTACCTACTATGGTCGATGCCAAGATCGAGGAAATACACTGGCATTTTTCCAGTTATCAACCCTGGATGGAAAAGTATACGGATAAGATACAATTTCATAGAGGTCTACCTACTAACGTATCCGATTACGATCCTAATATCAACAAAATTCTTGTCATAGATGATTTAATGTCGGCAGTGGCGACCTCTAGTAGCGATATTGCAGACTGGTTCACGCGGCACGGCCACCATTCGAAATTTTCTATATTTTACTTGACCCAGAACTTCTTTTCGCAGGGTAAAAACCAAAGGGATATCGCTCTTAATGCTCAGTACGTGGTACTTTTAAGGAATTTAAGAGATAAACGTCAAATCATGACTTTTTCCACTCAGGCTTACCCTACTAAAACTAAGCAGTTTATGGCCGCGTATAACGACGCGATACAGAGACAGAAATTCGGGTACCTAGTGGTGGATTTACACCCTAAATCGAACGAGTTGACTAGACTACGAACATCTATATTTTCCGATGAAATGCCGACTTTAGTTTATTACGTGTAAGGCCACGATGGAGAATGTACGAAAACATCGTGCTCTCTTAGAAGCTTTGTGTAAAATTAGTAAACATCAACGCAAGAATCTACTGAAGCACGCTGACAAGTCTCAGATTAACTGTATATCAGAAATTGCGTTGAATTTACTACACAGTAGGGTCAAAGTTTCACCAGCCACCCGATGCAAGCTACGAAAATATAAAAAGCAAATCAGGTTGCTGGGAAACAAACGAGAGTCATTTAAGGATCGCAAGAAAGTTATAGTCCAGTCCGGTGGAGCAATTTTACCTTGGATACTTCCCGCAGCATTATCTATCCTCGGAGGTATATTCAAAGGTGGGAACTAAGAAGAAAACATGAGTTCTTCTCTACAGAAAATGTACCTCATCCCCGAGGATGCGTACCACCAACAACAACAACGGTACAACGGCAACGAAGGTTCGACAGCAGCCCCGCAACCCCACGGATTTTTATATCAACCCGAAGGTGCTATTTATTCGAAATTGGTTAATATTCAAAACCAAATCGAAAATATTTTAAACTCTGACGATATACCTTTGGATTTTAAAGCGAAATTTATTGGTCAGTTGGAACAACAGAGAGACCAATACATCGATCAATTCAGGTTAAAATCTGCCGCCCCGCCACTTCCACTCCAGTATCCACGACGGCAGCAGCAGCAGCAGCAGCACCGGTACTAACAGTCACCACGCCTACTCCTTCCTTAGGACCACCTACATTGTCGTTACAAGGAAGTCCGACCACCACCAAAAAGAAAACGAAGAGATTGCCTACACGAACAATTTTACCGAGAGTAGCTAAACGCGTTGCTAGCAAGATGCCTAATATCAAATGGGAACGATTTGTCTGAGACGACGATGGATGCCTACCTCACTAGGATCTATTACGACAGCCCTGGAGAAGCCAGCAGTTACGCGCCGGCTCCTAAATTACACCTTCGGGCGAAAAGGGACGGTAAAAAGTATACTCTAGCTCAAATTAAAGATTGGCTTTTAAAGCAAGACAGTTATACGATACATAGACCTACAAGATATAAATTTAAACGTAACAGGATTATAGTCGGTGGGTTAGGAAG
>JAHWFP010210956.1:0-24567 GCA_023313725.1 Lithobius niger | reverse complement strand
CGTGCATGGATGGGCTCAGTCGAAAAGTATGGGTAGAAATTTTAAAAACCAAGACTGGGTCCGAGATACTGCTAGCGTTTAAGAAGATGTTTAAACGTATGCCTCATCCACCGGCCCATCTCAGCTCGGACAAAGGAAACGAGTTCAGAGCGAAAGAAGTGCAGGATTATTTTAAGGAAATTGGGATTAAATTCTATACTACGGAAAATGACGATGTGAAAACTTCGAAAATTGAACGGTACCAGCGCGAACTTAAAGCGAGATTGCATAGGTACTTCACCTCTAAAGGCACTTACCACTACATCCCTGTCATCCAGAAAATTGTCGATTCTTACAACGACACCAGGCACTCCACAACTGGTATGACGCCCAATGAAGTAACTTTACAGAATCATAGACAGTTGTGGCGGAAACTGTACGGCGATGACTTAAAACAACTCGGTCGTGCTATGGCTTCTTCTAAGATAAAAAAGGTTCCTTTACGAGTAGGGGACAAAGTACGAATATCTATTACTAAAGGGAAGTTTGATAAAGGTTATAGAGGCTTATGGTCTAGAGAAATCTTTTTTGTAACTCACGTGTTGGTACCTAAAGGACCCGGGGAAATCACGGTTACGCTTAAGGATTATAACGACGAGGAAATCAAGGGTCGGTTTTATTTACCAGAGGTAACCAAAGTGATTAAAAAGGTCGACGAGGACTACCACAGAGTAGACAAGGTCTTGAGATCCAAGGGTATCGGACGTAACAAACAGTATCTCGTGTCTTTCGAGGGGTACGACAGCGGTCATAATCGGTGGATCCCTGCTAAGGACTTGAAAAAGCTGTAAGCATGGACACTGACAGTTTCTACGCCACTCTTCCCGCTAATGCTAGTTTAGATTTGTTTCCGGATAATTCCTTGAATGATTACACTACAAAACTAGCTCAGAGAATAAGTCTGCCCGGTGATTGGTGGGAAGTCGGACTGGCCGAATTTCAGTACTCGAGGAACTGGGCTAAAGTACCATCCGGTAGCGGAATAACTCTAAAATGTGGGACCCGTACTTACGTTAAATTTCCCAGGTACAATTACCAAGAATTCGATATACCCGAACCTACTAAATTCGAGATTCTTAATCAACACAAAGCGGTTGGTGGGGAAACCACACTGACCGTGGAACCCGAGCTGGATCTAGTTTTCAATAAGGATTTTGTGTTTTTCACGTACCAGATTGATAAGGTTTTAACCTTTTTAAATAAGACTATCGAAAATCAGTTGGGAATGCCTTCCATCACTTTCAGTTACGATCAAGTTGGTAGGCGCGTTGAAATTAAACATAAACTACCTCCAGATTCTAAGTTGTGCTTGTCCTACAGTCTAGCCAGGTTTTTAGGCTGGGACAGATCGGATAGGTTGTTGAGAGAGAGTTATTACGACGATGTAAAGGCCCATACTAGAGCTACTACCGAAAGTATTCTCCAACAATTCAACGATGGGACTTGGTGGGTATCTTACGTCACTTTTGTATCTACCATCAACGTTAGTTTACCTCCCGGTTACTATCAAACGGGACACGAAATCGCGAAAACATTGAACCAGGCCATGCGAGAAAGAGTACACGCCTTTAAATATCCTAGGTTCGAATATAGGGAAGTCGGAGATGTAATGACCATACGGTTCCCTTCCATCCTTTTATCGCCGGATAATGACGCTACTCCTCTGGAAGTACTAAGCGTGAGTTTCAACAAGACTTTGTCGAGTAGAATAGGGTTTAAAGCTGACCATTTTTTTCATAGATCGGTTACATCGGAAACAAAGCTTAACTTGGTCGGAGGGTTCGATTCTCTTTATATTTACAGCGACATAGTGGCGGAGACTTTGGTCGGAGATGTTTTGGCTCCTTTGTTGCGAGTGGTTAGAATTGGAGAGGGGGATGTGACTAATGTAATATTTACTAAGCCTTAATACAAACCTCTCGCGCGTCTTAATTTCGAGACCATTAGAGTCTATATAATGTCGGACATGGGGATAGCCATTCCATTTAACTCGGGAGAGGTTAGCCTGACGCTACACTTTAGACGCCGTTCTTGAAAATGCGTTCCCCTTACCACGGAATCGATCCTCGCGTTTGCGTTCATCATTATTGTACTGGGCAAAGAGGTGGGGCTCCTTATTTTACGGGCGGGCGAATACAACGAGGTTCGGGGGCTTTCGGTGATTTTATGAGTGGTCTATTTTGCTCGGCAGTCCCATTTCTTAAAAGGAGTTTATTCGGGGTGGGTAGATACGCTTTGAAAAGCGGAGGTAAATTGTTGGATGAGGTAGAAACGGGGCAATCGTTTAAGGAAGCTGCTAAGAACAGATGGCAGGCTGCGAAACAAGACGCTGTTTCAGCGGTAACGGGAGGTCAGGTGGGGACCGGTCGAAAGAGGAAGAAGAGGAAATGTTGCCAGTCCGGAAGTGGAAGAAAACGACCGCGTCGTCAACCCCTTAAACAACAACAACAACAACGCCGCCGCCACCGTCAACCTGTATTGCGACGCAGCCGTCAGCCGAGAAGGAAATCTGACATTTTTGACTAGATAGTACATATAGGCCGCTACCTTACTACAGGACCCTTCATTCTACACCGACATGTCATTGAAGCCGGATCGTGATTCGGTGCCCTGCACCAAGGAGGAACTGGAACTTTTTACTTCACCACCCGTACAAGTAACTGTTAACGATGACACTTTAGTCGAATATCATCCTCTGGCTACATTATCTGACAACGCCCCGATCGAATTCGTAGTGCCTGGAGCTGCCGACTGCCTTTTAGACTTGAGTCAATCTTTCTTACACGTACAATGTAAAGTAGTTAAAGGTGCATCGACGGATTTGGCAGACACCGATAAAGTAGGCCCCGTCAATTTACTTCTTCATTCTCTGTTTTCGCAATGCGATTGCACTTTAAACGGTAAACAAATATCGAATTCTGACAACGGGTACTCGTATCGTAGTTTGGAAACATTGCTGACCTACGGGAATGATCCTAGAATTAGTCACCTCACCAGTCAACTATGGCAAAAAGACGTTGCTGGATCCTTCGATGTTGCCGACCCTACCGGTGCCAACGACGGTCTGAAAAAACGTACCAATCGTATCAAAGCTAGCAATGTAATCGACCTCTATGGAAGACCACACTGTGACCTGTTTCAGCAGGACCGACTTCTGTTAACCAACGTGGACCTACGTCTCAAACTGACCAGAAGCAAGGATGCATTTTGTTTGATGAGCTCCGAAACTAGTCCGACTTACCGAGTCAACATCACTCGTGCAACGTTGTTTGTACGCCGAGTCACTCCATCACCAGCTGTACTACTCGGGTTCACGCAGGCGTTGAAAGACGGTCCCGCAAAATATCCAGTACACCGCGTGGAAATGAAGACGTTTACTATTCCTAAAGGCAGTCTCCAAGGAAACTTGGACAACGCGGTACTCGGAAACCTTCCTTCATTTTGTCTTCTCGGTCTCGTCTCCAACAGTGCCTACAATGGGGACTTTACAAAGAATCCTTACAACTTCGCCAACTACGACGTGAATTATCTCGCTATACAAGTCGATGGCAAGACCATTCCCGCCATTCCATATAAACCGGACTACACGAACGGTCTTTACGTTTGCAATTATTATTCCTTGTTTCAAGCCACCGACAAGCTCGTTTCGGATTCACCACCACCAATAACTTACATCGAGTACCCATCGGGCAACGCTCTATACGCCTTCGACCTGACTAGTGATAAGAGCCAGGGACAGTGCCACTATAATCTCATTAAGCAAGGCTCTCTTCGCATCGACGTCACGTTCAAGGAAGCTCTTAAAGAAACCATCAATTTGGTGCTCTACATGGTGCATCAAACCGTTTTGGAAATCGATCAAACTAGAAACGTGCTTTACAACCATTAGTAACAACGACATGCAAACCCATCAACTGCGAACTGCAGCCAGTTGTCACAAGAAAGTCGGACCCTTGTTCGGAGGAGTTTTTGCTTCGGACCAACTACCCAGAATAGCCGAACATTCTGCTTATATAGTCAATTTGGACCCTTCGTCTCAACCTGGAAGTCACTGGGTAGCCATCTTCTTCGATCGTCCTAAATCAAGCGTCGATTATTTCGACAGTTACGGTCTGAAACCGAGAAACATCAACATTCTTCGTTTCCTCAAAAGAAACTCTATATTCAAACACTACAACCTCCACACCTACCAAGGACCATGTAGTACGGTATGCGGCCAGTACTGTCTTTACTATCTATATCACAAGACGAATGGACTACCGATGACCCGCATACAACAGGCTTTTCATCCAATGACCAAGGATTTTAACGACCGGCGAGTCGTGCGATTCACGAAGAGACATTTTAAATTGAAGACACCCAAGCCATACATTGACCAAGAGTGTGTGCAGAGCTGTAAGGCTCTTTTATGACTGACTGACTATTGGGAAGTGATGAATTGTGTACATGTCCTGCATGCTCCTTATGTTACTCGTTCGAGTCTTAAACTCTTTAAGAGCATTCGGCTCTTCTTAGTTCTCGCATGACATACTTTTTATGTTTTTGCACGCTCCTAAGCTTTTACATGTATAGGAGTCTCGCCGAGAGCTCTTGATTTGTACATTCGTAGAAATAAACCCTAGATGCATGTCCCATCGTATTTGTCTTTTTTATTTGTATCCTTCTCGAAGCTCACATTTTTACCTTTCGGCCATTTCACATTTATTAACTGATACATTCCCTACTTTCCATGGGGTAAAAGCCTCTATTTCGTTCGAAATAGGGTTGCACTATTTGGACTTAACTTTTTTTTTAGCGCCATAAAAACCTGAGCGCTATAGTCAAAAACAACCCTCGATCGACTAACGATTCGAGGGTCGAAATTTGGGCAACGACTACAATGCGTAACTCTTACATGCGTTTACATGTTGTAGTTGACCATGGGCCTCCTCGTGGGAGTTGCCTGGGTATCCCACTTGGCCAGTGACATGCTCGTAACGACGGTCTGTAGTACGAGGATGGAAGAAAGATTTTCTTCTCCCTTTAACTACTGGTTGTCCTTGTATGCCGCTGACTGAGAGGAATAGCGAGACCATGGTCGTGAACTTGGCCGTTTTATTTTATCGCTCTACTTCTTCTTCTTCTTTTTCGACATGTCCCCCTCCTACTAGTGCTCCGCTTCATCCGTAGTAACCCATCATCAAGACCGGGGCAACTCCTGTAATACATTTCGAGTCGTAACTGAAACGTGATAGACTGCCTGTAGTGACCGAACACTCTCTCGCTCTATTTACTTGCCCACCTAACCTAACCTAACCTACTATAGGTTACTACACAAGGTGGTGTAACGGACTCCTTGTTTACACCATCTACCTAGCCTGTGCCTGTCTAACCTACCGTTTTTACACGCCCGCATGTTCGAAGCTGTGACCGTCATGTAACACATCTACTGTAACCGTAACCTGCCATCGTAACCCGTTCGATCCCTCCGAAAAGCTTTTGCCCTGTTCCCGACGCTAGGCGACTGTTACGGTTATGATAAATATGTTACAGGACGGTTACATACACTACTTACCTCGGTAAGCCACAGGCAGCTCGGCTGACATTTTTTAATGAACTTCTTAGTCAATCACTTGGAAGAAAATTTTGGCCAAATCTTCTGAAACACGATAGCCACTGTGGTCCTATTTTTTAATACGAAGAACTGATCCTTGAAAGTCACGTGATGAATCTTTAATGAATTCATTATTTTGAGGAAACCTATTTGTTTCATGTTACTAGACCTTCAAGCTTGTGCACTTGTAGATTTCTTAGTTAAAAGAGAAGACGATTCTTGCAGTTTACATCATTACCCCAAACCAGAACACCCTGAACACCCTGAATCAACTAAACTAAATGTGAGCAGAATATGCAGAATATGAACAGAACTAATTTTGAGCCACTCCTCTCCAAAGTTTTGCATGAAACTACCTCAGGATTTTGGAAATAAATTGAAATCACTGGTTGTAATGAGCTAGCCTGCTACTTACATCAGGCTCCGTTGTTTATTGCAGCTTCATTCCAAATGTGAGGCGTTGTTTATCGTTTTTCACATTCTTTACCTCGGTGCTCATCTTGGGTGGGGGCCATTGTGACGTCACAGAATGCCCCCACACACGAAAGGGCAAGAGGGAATGATGCAATGTTGTGCAACTGCTTACGCACAGCTTCTTGGAAATGTTACGGCCTTTCTCTGAGGGAGACTTTCGGGTTTCTAAGGATCTTGGCATTAAGTTCGGAGAACTGGAACAATAGCGAGCGACTTCGAGCCATGATATAAATATGACTCGAGCATGGCCTGCTGTCATCTATCAGTCGACTGCCATACACTATGGGTCAAAATCTAAGGGTTAGGATTTTTTAATGTTAAGATGGAAGATTTATTTTTATTTCACTATCAACATCAAATAGCCAACAATTATTCAGTTGACCGCTAGGCAATCAACAGTAACGTATTAACGACTGAAAGACTTTTCATTAGTAATCAGTACTTATTACTGCCATATGGTTACTCCATGAAAGAAAGAAAAACATTATAGTAGGCTGGAAACTTACGCGAAGAAGATGGATGAAAGTCGGATACTAAAGATAACGAGAGGATCCTGAAGGAATCAACAACTAGTAGGTCTACCTACAATTTCTATTGAAGGGGGAAAATTACCTGCTCAGAGTGAAAGAGAGAGCAAGGGTAGCTTGCAGCCAACTTGAGTCAAGTCCCAACGATAAAAGCCTATAAACTCTGAAATGCCTAATGTTAAGAGTATTTTTAACTGTTTGTTGTTTCTGCATGGACGCAGTTTACGTGATCCATTGCAGGGAAAATGGGGGTTGCATTGTGGGTTACTGTTTAATGACGTCATGCCCCACTCTCGTCAGCATGGAAATCCATTGGTAGCCGATGTGGTTTGTCACTTATTAGCATTAAAAATAAAGTTCAAGAATGCAATGTTTAATTATCCGTAGTCATAGAAGGATTGAGAGCTTTATTTTCACCAGTTTATGAATAAATCGTATGCATATACAAGTATCTAGGTAACGAGAATTCACGCTTTTACATCCCATACGCAAAAGTAACAACAGTGGAATAGGACTTTCAAGAATGTACACAGAATACGGATTATTATGGTAAGTGTTGACAGCAAGTGTTGACCACCATAAATAAAATAATAAGCAATTACTTTAAGATCTAGGGAAAGGCCATGTATATCGGTGATAAGAGGGAAAAAGAATAATTTATATAATTATTAATTAACGATTCCCACAGACACTAGGAGTTTTGCATTAACTTTTATGAAGACGTAGCCTTGACACAGTTTGTGAAAACGATATCAGTATACGTGAAGCGATGCTTTGGTGGAGTAGCTACATACGAAATTGCAAAAAAAACGTTTTTCATAAAAATAGATTGTTTAGTTCCGTGTTTATATAAATTTCTTTTATTTTACCGTATCTAGCAGCTGTGTTGTAGGCTTGCTCTCCGATCTTGCAATGAGGCTGGTGTCAAGATACCAAAGCCAAGGTACCATGATGCAGGTGTGCTGTTTCTTAATCATATTTTGTACCTTACCTTCCTCTCGTGCAAGTATATTCTGTAGTGATGCAGTAGAAGGAAATATGTTGCGTTCATAGTTGGCTTACAGTGAGTAAGTTGGTTCTTAGTACTGACAGTCCATTAGCAAATAACACACATTCTATAGCTATGGTCTATCTTTTTATGCTGTTAAAATCACGAAGTTTGTTTATTTATTTATATGTAAGCCCTTCTGTTTTACTTGAAGTAGTGGTGCTACAAATTGGAGAAAGGTGTAAAAAAAATGGAAATTTCTTCGAATTTCTGTTAGGTTTATTCTTCTCAGTCAATGTTCATTTTTACGTCCATAAAAAGTGAAAAAAAAACATATTTCGACATTCTTTCATTTTTGTTCCATTCGTTCGTATTTAGATAGCCTGCTTAAGCCAAATCCAAAAACTGGTATAGGCCCACTGAGAAACTGAGTCTTGTTTCTGAAACGAGGATCCAATCCAATACTAGGTAACATAGGCAGATTTCACTGCGGAAGTACCATTGCTCGGTTTTAAAATTTCTGACAAGAGAAGGGAAGGAATGGGAGAAAGTAGTGGATGACTATTTCAACCTGCCTTATATTATAAAGAAAAAAATTGTCAGATTACCGGCACGTCAATGGAACCAACGTGTCACTTTTATTCACTGCAATGAAAGAAAAAATTGGCAGTCGTGGAAATTGATTTCTGCGTAAACCAAGAACAACTTGTTCTTGCCCAGCCATCTTTCAGAAAGCCATGGGCTCAAGTATTTTAGGCACAAGCAGTTATTGTATTTATTTATGAAATGCTCATTTAAATATACTTTTCAAAGTATATTTAAATGTACTTTGAGCCAACTCTTTCTGGTACTTTACTTCTAGATCACTTTAGCTAGTCAATGTCTTGGTCATTAAGAATTTTAGGTGCTCTTATTTCTATTATAAATACAAATAAAAAATACAAATTAAAGCACATGAAGTTCCCAATGCCAAATACGGTCACCAGCTTAAGTAATTTAGAAGTAAAATGCCAAAAAGAAATTAAAATCAAGACAAAGAATGCAAGATAGGAAAGCAGGGAAAAGCCCAGAAGAGGATATTTAATCCTTTTAGTAATACATAAAATTACGGGCATTTTTTTTCTATTACGTTCCATGTGTGCATTGGTTAGTCACAAGTTTCGAATTGCCCTTCACTGGATTTGAATGCTAGCCCATGAAATTGAAGACTAGGCCATGAAGTAGGAGGGAAACCTTTACATAGCTTGCAATGCTTTTTTCGCTTCTCTCTACAGCTTCCCGATTTGGACATTCTAACATAAAGGCTCAAAGAAAACCTATCTCTGTGTAAAGTCAAAGTTGGCTAGATCATTAAGTTTGACAGCATTTTAGTTTGGCAAATTCTAATGGTTTGCAATTCTGCTTCAAATTTTTTTTATTTATTTTTTTAGCAAGAGTCATTTGAGGACACGAATGTAGGGAAAATATCCCTGGTGAAAAAATCCCAGTTAAAAAAATCCCTAACGAAAAAATCCCAAACCAAACAAATCCCGGTAAAAAATATCCCCCAAATTCGTTAATGTTGCTTTCAGCGGGTGTGTGCAGCCCCAGACAAAAAAGTCTGCAATGCTAATGGCACAGTTGTCAATTACCAGGCTTATAGATTACGGAACCTTGCATTCGCTTGGATCGGTTTCGTGGATTCCCATTTTTTATATTATGGTTTTGTATTTCACGTCACGAGATGCTTATTCAGCCCTCAATCATTAAATCAGTTTCCAGATTGCAGGAGGTTGATTTTGTCCTATATACCTGACATCTAAATGATGATTCGCGGTTTCTGCTTTGAATCGTAGCTGTGATAACAGTCCATTGCTTGGGGAAAGGGGGTGGGGGGTTCTAAGTGGAACACTCCTTCATCGAATTCTTTCTGCTGTTTCTAACTCGTCTGAAGGAGCTGCCTGTTGCACAAACATGATCAATATAATCAGTAACATTATTTAAAGCTGAAGGTGCAATTTGAATATTTTCATTGATCAAACATAAAAGTTAAAAGGTCCAAAAGTGATCAGATCCTGCCCTAGTTCTATTATAAACTATGGTTATTACTGGGGCGATATCTGAAGGCCTTCGAACATCGATGTTTTTGTTCTAGACTCATGAAATTATTTTTGCCAAATGCTCTCGCAGAAGTTCGTCTTGATGGTTCAAGAATTTCACCTCTAGCGTCGAATACGCAGATGCCCTAAACCGTACATGGGTAAGAAGGCAAAGAGTCTACCGCAAGACGCAGGCCGCCGTTACGCAACAAATTAGTGAACACAACCCCTGGACACTTTAAGTTAAGATGGTAGTGGGAGGGGGGGGGTGAGCAAAATTAACAATATTTTTTTATTGTTTAGATACGCATATTAGGGCCCACACTATAACAATTAAAACAAAAAACTACACATTTTTTTCATTCAAATTACCAATAAAGCAGTTTTTAGACAATTTTATGCCTTTAATTGTCTGTGTTGCACCTAAGTTTTATCGCAGTTTGCCGAAAATCATAATTCATAATCATAATCATAATCATGCGTTTTGTCCAAACTATTGATCAGAATCAGAAGTACCATAAACCACACAGAAGTATCTCACTCCGTCGCCTGACCATGCAATCTTACACGCGCGCATCTTTCGTGACACTAGCGCCTCTGCTTCGCCGATTGGCTGTTTCGTCAACCTTGTGCAGAGACGCCTTGTTGCCGTTGCTAAAACAACTGGCCAAAATCTGGAGACGAACCGACGCATAAACGCGCAAATCCATTTGGCTCGAGGCGTCTGCTGAATACGAGAATCAAAAGTGAAAACAAACCAACTAGTTTTAAGAAACGGATGCTTTTGCCCAAGACGAAGTATATCTACTGGCATCGGCAATTAAAACAGAAATTGAGCAAGCTAAAATGTGAAAGGCATTAGAAGATATTTGCGCAATGTTTTTTTTTTTCAGGAAAAGCAATCATTCAGACTTTACTTATGTGTTTGTTGGATGCGATTGAAAAGTTGTACTCTTAAATCCTAGCTGCTAAACCAAAAATCCGGGGGGATAAATTGCAGTTTTCTCTTACAGGTAGGATATAACATATTAACTCCTTCTATTATCGCAAACTCCAATGGTGACGCATGTAACAGTATTGTTTACGTTAAACAAGAACTGAAAGACCCAAATGGACATCTGTATTTATTGTTTATGACTGTACCTAAATCTTAGTTTGATGGAACGCACTTGCGTAGTAGTATTTTCGTAAACATACTTTTGGTATTGGTACGTAGTAGTTCGGCCTACGATCGTTTGGATAAACCAAGCAAGCAGCATAGTTTTTCTTCGTGATCAATCTTGAACATAATTATTTTTTCACGATATTTGATATTTTATTTTATTAAAAGGACGAGTCGATATTTGTGAACTGGGGGGGGGGGGGGGGGGGGTGAAACAAGAGGGAAGGGGCAAGACAATTTTAGGGCCAAACGACGGTGGGGCATGAAAATTTTGCGTTCAATAATGTATTTTTGGATTTTTTTTTGGGGGGGAGGCATTGTTTAGCGAACGGTTTACTAACCTGTTACGCGTCAAAACAAGGAATACTTTATTTAACCGTGTAGCAAACCAAGACTGCGCGTGGGTAAAAAGCCTAGAAAAAATGCAGAAGGAACAAAAAATCGGATTATTTGTTTATTTATTTTTTTAATGTTTTTGTTAGGTTAGTTCCCTAGTCTCGATTTTCACCAGGCAAGCATAGGAGATTCAACAGGAAACACAATTTTTTCTGCGGCGCTCTCCCTAGTTTCTTTTTCTTAGCTTGTTTTTTGGTGGGTCTTGAGTGGGAGGAACAAACATTTTATAGCGCTGAAATATCTCCCCTACCCCGTCGTTCGTATAAATTGACTCCTTTTAAACTTGGTTAAAATTATGAGGGAGTCTGGTAATGATCACACGACTAAAACCCGTTGAACTGTGGAGTTTATTTAACCTTTGCCAAAACTACATCGTGTAATGGGTTTTTTTCTTCCCCAGTCCGTTGTTAGGACTGGTCATACTGAATACTATCCTCATGTAGGGTGGGAGGGGGGTGTCTTGCCGAAATGTATTGCATGAATGCCATACATTTTCAGAAATTTAGTCTTAAAACAAGACCCTTTTTCGTTCTAAATGAACAATTAAACTAACCTGGAGGTAGTATATGAACCCATGTAACTATGTTAATCCTTAAGAAAATTTTAAAAATGTTAACTTAATTATTTCCTACTATCGTACGTTAACAAAACCGTGCATAAAAGGTCAAGGCACATGCTAGTGTGTCGCCCGTCAAGATTAATGATAACATCCAGATAAAATAAAAATATATGAGCATGGTGACCACTAGACACGTTGTGTCTTTACAGCTAACGTAGTTCGGCTGTTTTCAGCCAACTGAGGATAAATAACAATAAGGTCATTGGTTTCTTAGGTTGGAGGGTGTTTAGTAAGGGATTTTTTGGCTGGGACTTTTTTTTCTGGGGAGTTTTTTACCGTGCACTGAAGGACACGTAGACGAATCAGCTTACTGTTTTATCCTTAGTAGACAGGGAGGTAGTATTATGGGATACTAATGCATAAATGCACAAACTAGTCACATATCTCAAGTATGAGTCATGCTTGTATACATACAGTATTAATTATGCTAGTCCAAGAAAAGGAAATGATTACCAGATCGTTATTTATTACGAATAACAAGACAAGCATACAACTTAATGGAACGTTAAGATATGGAAGGAACATTGAACTGACGGGCTTAGCTGGAATATTTTGAAAAGGTTGGGCTTGGTTAAATAACGTATCTATGGACTGATACAAAATTACTCTAACACTCAATAAGGAGAGCCGTTCATAATACCCACAATCAAAATCCCCACACCAAAATCCCCACAAGTATAGAATCCCCACAACCCAAAATCCCCACAGGTACAGAATCCCCACAACTGAAAATCCCCACACGTACAGAATCCCCACAACTCGAAATTCCCACGGGTACAAAATCCCCACAACTTAAAATCCCTACAGGTACACATCTCCCAGAGGATGAAAGGAAAAAATCGAAAATCGAATGAAGGTTTGTGTATTTGGTGGGGGAAAAAACGAACGGCATCCCTACTAAGTCCCCCCTCCTCCCAAATTTGCGAGATAATAAATTTAAAAAGCATGCATATAGGTATAATATGAAAAAATTACATGGAGAATGGAAAGAAAGGATAGAATTAGGAAAGATGGGATAGAATTTCCACTGCCTTACCACCAACGTTAGACCTGCCAGAGACGCAAAGGTCCCCAATGATATCGCCAGTAGAGGGGATAAAGTAGAAGGGTGGATGGCCATTTGTCTCATTACAAAACAATGAAAAATATATGTAACATAATGTAAAAAGTTAAAGACTTTTAACTTTTTTCATTATGTTAACAGATTTTTTAGATAGATATTTTTTAACTGAAAGTTTAAAAAAATCTACAGGGAGATATTGTGCGCTTGCCACGCAAAAAGTCAAGTGGAGATGATTTTCACGATCTGCAACAATAGTACCTATTCTCGGGTCTCTTTCTATTCGTTTCTTCTGAATTAGTGTGGAAGGACGCCCCTTTGTCATACACGGCTATATAAAATGATTGAAGTCCTCTTTCCAGCATAACTAAAACTAATAATTTCTCTGTTCCTATTCAATATATTTCGACGAAACTTGGGGAGGTAGTAGATATGTATATAAGGTATATTTATACCAACTTTTATGTATTTCCTTGCAAGAGTAAACGTACGGAGCCACACGTAAGTTTGAATACTGTTCACTTGTTGTTGTTGTAGTGGTTGTTCTTGTTCTTATTCTTGTGTGGCACGGTTTCAGAAAAAAACTACTGCACCTACCTAAAATCTGAAACATGGTCTAGGCCAGAAATTTCCCTGGGCTTCATCCTCACAGAGACCACTTTTTCGATTGGTCGAGCCGTTCTGAAGTTACGGGACCCTGAACGATCATTTTGATTGTTTTACATTGTTTTAACCATTCTAATTAGATAACAATGCCACTCAGCAAACTCCAAATGCAGGCCTTCAGAGATGACTTGAATTGTTTCAAAGTAGCCAGCGACAATCGACTGCATGCATAAAGCTACCTTCCACAACGCCATAGCTGTAAAAAGGTACACAGATTACAAACAAAAACGTCAAGTGCGCCGTAAAAAAGGGAGTTAAATGATTGAATTTTTACTTGTTAAAATGTACACGGATAAAAATCTGTTTAGGTGCTGTTGTGCTTAACCAATCATATATTTAAAACGTAAAGTGCAACAGCACCTAAACAGATGCAATTTTCTCAATTGTACATTTGATTATTTAAATTATAAATCATCAATTTTTATCCATGTACATTTTAACAAGGGAAAATTCAATCATATAATTCCCTTTTTTACCGCACACTTGACGTTTTTGTTTGTAATGTTTTCCATTCTACCGTTGGCTCTTAGCCGTTCTGTGCGTAGATGCTGTATGATGGTGTAAACGCCGACATGTTGATGCCCAATTACGGAGTTAATCCTCCTACACCAAGCTAGGAGGAGAGGACCAAAAAACTAACGAGGGGTGCTGTTCGTTCCTCTTTCCCCACCAAATACGCTAATCTTAATTTGGTATTCAATTTTTTTTCCTTTCCAGGGGATTGTGCACCTGTGGGGATTTTGAGTTGTGGGGATTTTGAATTGTGGGGATTCTGTACCTGTGGGGATTTTGAGTTGTGGGGATTCTGTACCTGTGGAGATTTTGAGCTGCGGAGATTTTGTACCTGTGGGGATTTTGGTGTGGGGATTTTGAGTCATGGGGATTTTGATTGTGCGGATTATGAACCAGACCCTCAATAAGGACAGGGCTAGATATTATAAAACTCAAAGGTATGTGAGTGTGGAGGATTAACACCAAACAACAACCTACCTCCTGTAAAGGTGATATGGCCCTACTTCTTGTTACCAAGGTGCAAGACAAAGGATAGTCTAGGAGCAAAGGCATGCGTTTGCGTCACCTAAGTACTAGAAATCACTACTATCTGGGACAAGATACCATGATTGCTGACCTACACATCAGGGCAAGCCAAAAGTAAGGCACATTGCCCAACCCAAATTCTTACATAACTCAAATACCAAACCCCCTGAGTCAACCAGGAAGGATTAGGTAACTTCCTCATTCCAATGAGTGGTAATCCTTGGGGTTCCTTTGTGTGGACTGGTGTATAAAACCAAGGGAGACAAAGGACTTTCTCTACTAATTTTGGTCATCATCAAGACATCACCTTCCGGACACTTCCTATGCCGAATTTATGCAGGCCCACTGACTGTGGGCAGCCAGGTTCATGCCACAGTGACTTCAGCTACAGTGCGTGACGTTAAGTATCCATACCTTACAAAATTACATATTCTGTTAATAATAATCACTTAAGTGTAACAATCTAGACTTGTCTACAGTAGTTATTAGTTTCAAGCTAATGCATGAGCATGTGGCTAGTAAGCTTAATCCGTCTATACATTTTCAAGCCAACATAATAATTTTATGTTGACATTCATATTTCATTCGTTAATCCATAATTGTAATCTCCACCAGACTTAATTGGGAAGTAGTTGGAATATCACTGAATAAAGCAGTTAAAGTAATAAACCTTGTATTGGTTCAAATTACTACAGTGTTTATTTATATTTATGTAAAGTGTATTCTGAACCATTCTGACAATTATGGATCTTGGCCTGAGCTCAAGCCAGCCAAATCCATAACATTGGTGTGAAAAGAGGATTCAATTAGCCTTTGGAAAATTCCAATGTCAGGTTTTGACATCAAAATTAAATTTGTATAACCTACACTCACCCTCCCCCCCCACTCAAATTTCATATGGGTATTCATTTGAAACTAATTTCTGTCGGAGAGGCTCGAAAACAGTTCAATTGTGAGGCTTGAACTGATTTGACAAAATAATAATAAATAATTACATTTTAGTGGTCTTTAAAATTAGAAGACATGGACGAATTTTTTAAGCTTATTATTGTGGGTTATGAATTCTATGATTGTAATTATTTCAGAGTATGGAAAAAGAAATAGCAATAAATAATAAATGTTAGAATTAAACACTAATTAAGTATAAAACTATAATATTAAATACTCCTAGAGGTCGTGCACAAGTTACAAGAGGGGCCATAAGCCGTTCATCATGTAGCCGACCATTGATAAAGCATAAAATGCTAAGGTGTGGAATGATCTGGGACCCTGATGGTTCCATTGTGTTACTGGCCAGTACACCTAAACATACTAGGCATGTAAGGCACCTCACTGATTCAGAATCTGTTAACAATCAAAATGGCAGGAATAATTCTCGATTATGGGAGGTAATCACAACTGCAAAAAAAGCAATTACATTTTCAGCAAATGAAAGTTTAGATATTTTCTCTTTCATATTAAATGTGTGACAATTTGAGGAAATTATAATGCTTTATTGGCAGACTCACAGTTAATATCAGCCGTTAGTGCAAAGTGCACAGGTCGCTTAGCTAAATTTCTAGCAGTGAACTCCCACATTTCAGAAATGGGCAGCTGGGCTAAGTAGAAAGAAGCCCTTATTAACCGATTTGGTTGTGGCGGAAAAACGTAACAATGGCTGTTTTTATGAACCTAATTATAGTCCGGTGAATCATTTCAGGATTTTTCAGAGACTCGAAGTGATGGTTTCTGAAATTTAGATGGTTAAACCGGACGACAGCAAAGAAGATAAATTGAGCATGCTTGCCTCTAAACATGAAAGTTTAAAGTTGAAATTTTTACAAGCCATGCCTTCAGAAATTAAAACCCACTTAAAACCGTAAAACTGGTTCAGTATCATGATATGTATTACGAAGATATCACAAAAGGTCGTTGCTCGAAGGCCGGAAAGAGTTAAAGCACAGTAGCATGCTAATGCTGTGAGTAAACGAGGCAGCAAACCTCAAAACTGGCTTTAATAATCTAGCTTCGGGTTCCGATCTACAGCATGTAGAAAAGGAAAAAGAGACACTATTTAACTTAAAAACAAGAAACAATCTCATGATGAAGCAAAAGTAAACACCTTTCGTACTAACATAACCTAATGTCAGGATGGCCCTTCCCAAGCCTCCGTATTGCCTGACACCTCGCGCCGTCATGTGTCATTCTGCAGCACTCGCAGCAAAGAGATGAAGCTAAGAGTGTTCAGTTAAAAATGCATGTTCAAAAGTCACTTCGCATAAAAGATGTTAATTACCATTCATCATTATGTGGTAATCTCATTCCATCCGAAATAAAGAGCAAAGGATCCGGGCACCCAAGGAATCCTACAAATTTTGGCATTTGAACAGCGGATATTTCGGTGATAAGAACTTTTGCGAATATGAACTCAAAAATTCCGCTAAGCATGGCCACAACCACAATAGCTACAATTCGCACCGAAGCAGTTTTCAGCGACCAAGCAATCAACTTTTATGCAGGTTAAATCTAAACAATTTATTTTCGGTGGGACCCTCAGCTGTCAGGAGTTGTGCATTGGCTTTGTTTACACTTGTGATGAAAGAAAATTCCTGTATTGTGTGTTTTTCCACGGCGAGATACAATGAAGAAGATGATACCGCCAAAACCACATGTACAGATATTGCTTTATTTCAACCCTAACCAGTGTAGCGATAGGGAACTCCCACCAAAAATGAACTGTATGAAAAATGTCAAATATTCACCAAGCATAACATTATCAAGATTGTCCATTATTATCAAAATTTCATGTTTTATTCAAGTATAACTGAAATTTACGATCAAACTAACTTTTGTTGGAGAATGCCATTTTGTTTTCTTAAATGCATGTTCGAGCTCAGGCATCGCAATCGCCATCTTGTTTCACCTTTAAGAATATCGATCGTAACCACATCTCGCAATGATGGCGGATCTGTTTCAGAACCCCCAAAATGTAAATTTGGCTGCAAATAACACTTACTTAAACTTTAACTTAAACTACCTTACTTAGTAAATTTACTTACAAACCATGCCAGTTTATGAAATGTTAACACGATAGGCTTAAACGCACAACCAACCTCTAGTAATTTGCAAATGCCATCGCAGGGTGTCACCAGCCGTCGGGGCGAACAGCTATTGCATCCAGTTTTTAAAGACAATGACATTCACGATCGTGATAAATCTCGTACTGATTTATTAACCGAATCGGCTAGAATAACTTTTGATTTGCAAAGGGAAGAAAGGAGAGGAGTGCAATTAGAGAAATGAACATTGAGTTATAAAATAATTAGAAATAAACTGTCTAAGCCAACACGCAAATCACGCAATGCTACTGCAGCAATGGGCAACATCCAACCATTCGGAATTTTCTGTAGGTCTCAGCACGACCAACTCAAATTTTTTAACCTCGGACAATTTTGCAAGCAGCAATAAACAAACCCACAGTGCGTCGTTAGCTGCATTAGTCGTTTTTCCAAGTCATTCTCAGAAATCTCAAGCTAATTTTGATGGAACTTCCTTAGGAATTTGTGGAAATTTAGGAATTCTACACAACACGAGTGGGAGTATAGGAGTTCCATCTACTGCTTAAGGAAATTTGGCTTTTTCTAGAAGTGGGAATGGAAATTTGGACAATTCCATACAGTCGAGTGGGCATTCTGTTTTTTCTACCACCACGATTTGGAATCAAGCATTTTCGTCAGCAACACAGGTAAATTTAGGTTATATTTACGCTCCTCAAGGGAATTCGAAATCCATTCCACCCACCATTATTCCACCTATTATCAATGCCACCAACAATGATAATTCTTCCTTATCAAGTGGACAGCATTTTTTCTCGCAAATGGCAAACGCTTTTGCTATTCAAATTTTCGACCAGAAATACTCAACAATGATACAAATCTTTCAGGTAGGATTGATTCAAGGACATTACAGTTGACTGGAAGGGTTTTCGCATCTCCAGACCTTCACAATGTAATGCAATGCTGTTTTAGAGGAAAGTATGAAAGCTGGTAGAGCGCTCTTGCAGAAAAGCCCACAACATGGAGTGCTGTCAAAAAAGCTCTACGTACAACCTTCAAAAAACAGATGACTGATGGTGAACGCTTTGCCATCATCCACAGCACCTGGCAGTCGCCATCAGAATTTATTCACGACCTACTACGTCACTTCAAGAAACTGGAGTCGCCAAACACTGCAGACAAACAAATTGCCACGATTATCAAGAACATGTCCAGAGACCTTCGCACCTCACTCATAATGCTTGACTTGACCTCTCCAGAGCCCCTTCTCGACAAAATAGTGACCAGTCCGATCTTTATTAGGTTTCCAGAAAAAGGCAACCACGCTCCACAGAGCAGCCGGGATAAGTGTGATCAGCAACGGAGCAATCCTCAAGCTCCATAGCAACAACTGTAGCAGCAGCGGGGTGACGCCACAAGTGAACAGTTGGCACTACCAAAGACTTCGGTCCTCAACCCAGCCGCTCCCTCATACCAAGCCACGAGCCAAAAAGCTCAGGAGCAGTAGACATCGCAAGACCAGGATGACTACAACAAACGAACCAACACCAAGCCTCTTCAATGGCGAAGACCCACAAGTAACAAGTCCTAGCACAGCACAGCAACCTGCTACAGATGCAAGAAGTATGGGCATATCTCTACATTCTGCGCCCTTCCTCGACAATCTTCACAAGACGACCAGACTGAAGATTCAGAGCAAACTGTCATGCATTGGGACCGCCCCAAAACATGTTGCCATGCTGACAATCATAAACACAAAATCTTTCAGTGGCTTAGATTCGAGGTCAGACGGAAGTGTCATCAAGTCCAGCTGGCTCCTGAAAATTTACCCGAAAGCAGAAGTAGAGATGCAGCTACACGAAGTAGAACTACCTGCATACGCGGATGGTTCCACAGGAGAAACACCAAGGGGTCAGATCAAGCTTCCGATCATTATCCATGGTAGGCACGTGACCATGCACTTTTCCATTCATGGTAACCTTGCTCTGGACTGTATCCTCGGCAGGGATTATATGACCACCGTCAAATTGCATGAGGATCACACCAACGCTCTTGTAAATTTAGACACAGACGTCTGTCACACCTTTGCATTGTACGCACACTGTCACCTCACATGGCATCCAAGAGGCCTCTTTGGTTTGTCCAAACTGCACGTGGTGAAGAGAAATTAAACCATCTCTCTAACAAAGATGGTCCGATGGTTCATCTCTCCAACAAGGATGTCTTTCCAGGATCACCAAGAAGAGTGAATGACATGGAATATAAAA
Organism: Lithobius niger; assembly: GCA_023313725.1. NCBI lineage: Eukaryota > Metazoa > Arthropoda > Chilopoda > Lithobiomorpha > Lithobiidae > Lithobius > Lithobius niger. The sequence continues at coordinate 4,625 of JAHWFP010210956.1, read as the reverse complement.
TCAGGCTCCACGACTATGCCAAGCCAGTCTACCAACGGGCATACACCACTTCTGATATCAAGCATGAGATATACAAAAACGCAGACGAACTTGAGCGGTCCGGACGAATAGAGAAAACCAAAGGCCAATGGGGATCACCCTTCTTTTTGAAAAAGAAGAATAATGGAGGTGGCTTTAGACCTATTCTTGACTATCGTTCGCTAAATAAATGGATAGAGACCGATAAATACCCTATGCCCAGAATGGGCAAGGTTTTTCATTTCGTGGCTGGAAAGAAGTACATTTTCACCCGATACCCTTACATCCCGACAGCCAAGATTGCACCAACCAGGCGTTTCAGAGGGCTATGACTACCATCCTCAGAAATCTAATTGGCTCCGTATGCATCCTGCACATTGATGCTATAACTATAGCTACCAAAACATGGCTGGAGCATTGCCAAGCAATCGGGGCAATCTTTACTCAGCTCAGAAACGCTCTTAACATTAAAGAGCAAGAAATGCCACTTCAGTGTGCCCGAGTTTAAGATTCTGGGAATTCGCGTTCCTTACAGAAATATTTGGTCACAAGAGGGGTCTAACTGGGATCTTTGTGGGGCCTACAATAGACCCCACAGTTGATCCCAACTAGACCTCCTATTGAAACATATGGGACATATTCAAGGCTTTGTGGCCTAATCTTTACACCAATTCGTGACCAATAAAACTCCATAGTTTAGCAGCTGGTTTGAATTGTCCCATTTTTTACTCCGGTATGTGACCAATGAAGGGGCTAATGCTGATTTATCCCAAATTAACCCCAGTTTGTGACCTAAAATGGGCCAAGAATACTTTTGGCCCTAAATTGATCCTAGTATGTCACCAAAAAAATTCCTTCGTTCCCAGACAAAAGAAAAAGTGACAGTTGGCATTTGAATTTTGTTATATTATTTTCATGTCAGGTACCATTCCTAAACTTACTTAAGCTTCATTATTACACTATATATGGCACCACATCACACACTTGATGCTAGTACTATGTACTTAAACCTTCACTTTATCAGCTTGCCATCTCCCCTTGCTGCACTGACATGTTTGGTTGTAGTCAGTAAATCTTATATAGGCACTTTTCCTTGCCAATTAAAAGTTATGGATGTTACATTTACATTTATGGTAAAGTTAAGGACAGTTTGACTTTGTTTTAAATAATTATTTGGAATTAATTGTTTTACACTTTAAAAGCCATTTTTTACGTATATAAAATCTACACAAAATTAAGGAAGTGTCGCAGTTTGATATTCTAACATTAGCCAGAACTCAGCTTCCATAAAGAGCTTATTAAGAGTTAGCTTTCAAACATTTGTATGAACAACACATTTACAATTAAACAAACTTGTAATAACTCTATTATAATTAAAATAAAGATACAACATTTGAAAAATTAAACAATAAAATAATTTATTTTTTATTTTTAGCTGCAAACTTATATTAGGCTGTCAGAATTTTTGGCGACATTTTATGTCTTGAACTTTTTTTTCAGTTTATTCAATTCAGAATTTCCTTTGTTGTAGTCAGGATACCCCATGTAAAAGAATAAATGTGTGGTATCCTGATTCCAAGTTGTTTATTTTATAAAGTTTTGAAAATAACACCCCACTTTTTTAGACTTGTTGAACAAAGTTGTAATATTCTTAAACAGTTGTAACCGAGTGGGGTCAAACAGTGGTCTAGATGCTAAAGCCCCTATCCGTGGCTAAGTGGAGGTCTTGTGACCAAAGCTCAATATTGTTGGTCACCAAGTGGAGTCAAGCTGGGATCTTTCTGATAAAGACCCAAAGCATGGTCTAGTGAAAGTCTTGGGACCAGGCTGAATATTCTTGGTCACCAATTGTGACCAAGTGGGGGGGTCAAACTGGGGCCAAGTTGGTCAAGTCCCAAACCATGAACAACTATAATGCAGATCCTGGCCATAAGACCCGTAGGAATTTTGAGTAGGCTAGGTTTCTCTTCAGATCCTGTTAGGGCATGCCTAAAGCATGGAAAAATTTTTTGGTAGACATCTGGCAACCCAGGCAGAAAATTTTTCGGACGCCCGCATTTTGGTTTTGCTACAGACGCTCAATGGTTAACAATGAATTTCATTACTTTCTGCTCTTGTCAGTACATGTACAGTAATTATGACATGTTTTTTAGTATTCCTTACAACATTTCCTATGGCTAAGACAATCTTTACTTATCATAAACCACTCAGTGTGTTTTAAGAGAAAAAAAAAACAGCAAAATTCGTAAAGAGCTGATCTCAACATCAGGAGAAACGTCGATGCTTTTTACACATGAGCAGGTTCAGAATTCAGAGCAGTGCAGATATCTGGAGTGATTCTAGTATTTAATAAATATTTTAAAGAGTCTCATAAAAGCAGACGGAGAGGGGAACTGGAACCTCTACATGCAAACAGTGAAAGATATCTTACAATTTTCCACATTTTTAGTACAGTGAACTTTTTGAGATGGGGCCCATGTTCTTTGAGCAAATGATGAATCTTGAGACTAGTCATCCTGAGATATATAAACGGTGAGTGAAGAACAAATGGAAAGTTTAATGCTGTGGGTGTTGACATGGCTCTCACAAGTCAGCTGGCGGGATCATTGGCCAAACAAAACGGAAGGAAAGTATTGCTGAATGGGAACTTGCTTACCATGAAGTGCTCATCATACGAAAAAAAATTCAAGGGCTGCTGAACGTTATGGCAGTTGATTATGAGCTGATAATGCATCATCAGTTAACAGGGGTCTCAGAAATAAAATGGAAGACCACATCCAACAGATGTTGCAGTCCATCGAATGCAGAGAAAACCCATACATTGGAAAAGGTGAACCTAGGCTGCACAGTATTCTAACCGCGGGATTGGTTCCAGCATTGAATGTCAAGAAAATGGTCGAATTTTTTACATCAAAAGAAGTTTCCTTCATGTTTCCAGAGGAAAGGTATATACCCCGCTCTAAACCTAATAAGAGCAGACAGGGAGGTAACTGGAACCTCTTGTATCGGCACGTATTCACCAGTAAATGCTCCCAACTTTGTCTGAGTGTAACACAACCAGACAAGCAGACAAATAAGCAAACTGTGAAAAATGCCATCGAAGTGCATTTCAACTTTCAGACAAATATTGTTATTGCAAATGAGAGAGGAATGACAATAGCAGAAATTCTTCAATGTTTCACCTTCACCTCATTAGATGAGAATGGTGCTACTGCTAAATCCATGAAGTCTCAACTAATGTCTGAAATGGAAAAATAATTTAGATACCACAGACAGAAATTTCCAAACATAGCATACTCTAAAATCCAGTGTTGTTGTTGATGTCATGAATCAGTTTCGAAAGTTGCCAGTCAAGGGAAACAACACCTTTGAAGACCTGTTTACAACCTTTGACAGTAATGTGAATAATGTCTGCAAATTCAGTCGTGTTGACTATGTTTTTGACAGCTGCCTCCAGTCTTCAATAAAAAAAATGGTGAGAGACAAAGAAGATCCTCTGTGGAACCAATATCGTTGACTTATACTGCTAGCAATCTGAAACTGCCAGTGAAAATGGAAACATTTTGGACGTCAATTGAAAACCAAATTTGATTCAGGATATCCTGAGCGAGTTTCTGAAGAAGGTATTAACTGATCGGCAATGGGAAACTATGCTTGTGGCGTTTTGCTTGAAAGTGGACCAACTCCAGCATTATCAATAAAAAATGGAAGTATTACACCAATCAAAGATACACTTCAAGTAACTGTTGAGGAGGCTGATGTACGTATTATTCCTCATGTTTACCATGCCATTAAACAAGGGTTGCATCTGTGCTTCCAAACGACACAAATGTTTTTGTCGTACAAATTCATTTCTACAAAGTTCTGAAGGATGATAAAGTCGACAAAAATATCATACCTATCCATATTCTCTTAAAGAAGATTGATGCTACCACAGACTTCCTTCTTGTTGCACATGTTCTTACAGGATCTCATATGACAGGCACAAAACTGTCATCACTCAAGGCAGAACCCAAAAAGTATCTGCACAACTTTGGTCAGCGTCCGACTACTAAATCACTTAAGCTTGCTGAGGAATGCCTAGTGAAGGCTGTAAAACCAGGTTCTGTGTGCAAGACATTTGACGCACTTCGAATGGAAATGGCCACCCAAGCCAGACTTTCAAAATTACAAAGCCTACCTTGCACAAGCTCTGCATTACGAGGTCACCAGAAAAGATCATTCTACGTGGTATACTCGTGCAGTACAAGTACTGATAACGAACGAACCATTAGCACCAACAGAGTTTGGATGGACAATCAGTGATCATGTCGTCACCCATGGCAGACCCCTGCATTAATTGTGGTAAATAATTTCCAGCTTCCATGTAATTTTTCTCACTCACAAGGATTCCACTTTTAACTTTCACTACTTACGTTCGAATCCCGACCACTCTTGACTATTTCAATTAGGCTGAAGTGGCTACAATTGATACTTGATTGTTGTCGTTTAGAGATGCGTTTTCCTTACTTGGTGTAACAAGACCAAATCTTCGGCCGAAGCTATTCACTTACTGTCATCTACCCATTGTCTACCCTTTAAGATTGGCGCCTTACTTCTGTTGATTG
>JAHWFP010210954.1:2678-20491 GCA_023313725.1 Lithobius niger | reverse complement strand
CTAAGAGTTTGTATCTTTATTGCCCTGATGGGTCTGAAGTCAAGAAGTGCCCCTGCTACTGCAGCACGTACAGTCGAGTTAGCCGACCTTTGCCAATTTTATCCATTCGAGAATTGCTAGGCTACTGACATTTTCCAACTGACCTTTTCTTCAACGGTTTATTGACCTAGTTCTCTGGAATCCTCGATAAGCTACAGTCGTATACCTTAATCATAGGAGATGCAATATACAGTGACATTTTGGTCACTATTTCTAATGACTCTGTGTTCTCTTTGACTCATCAACATCTTTATCACTGTGTATAACCTCTTCCGTCCCACATATTCCACACCTGTCTCTTACAAGGGACATCTACGATATGGGTAAAACGTAAGTTACCAGGTGTACAGCGAGCTTTGTGAGGGGTCCCTGGGACGGACCCCGAATAAGCGAGCAAGCACAGCCCAGTGGTTAGCATACTCTTCTCCAAACCAGGTGAATGTCGGTTCGAATCCCACTACTGACACAACTATCTTTAAAAAAAAATCCTCTGGGTCTCTGAGGAGGATAACTGGCATTTTGTTTTTTGCAGGTCTGTGTTTGTATTGTTGTAGTTATCCACTTGTAATGGATATAAGCACTGTTACGATCAAATTAAAAGTTCCGCAGGACCAAGGTGTAATGAACTCTTGCTGGTTCACTATACTCGAGCTTTTGGTGGGCAATGTCGTGGTTATCTCGGTCAGAGCCAGTATGTTGGAAAAAAAAATTCGATCGCCGTCGTGACACGAACCGGCCTCACCGGCCTATTTTCTGACTCGGCTGTCCTTACATGAAAACCAAGCTTTGTAAATTTCCTTAGAGCGTTTGGGATCGTTCACAAATTACGCAACACTTTTTTTTTTGAGCAGTGTAGATTCCCCCGTCCCCCTTTGTAACATCAGTGTGTTGTAAGCGCGGCGACGGTATATTGAGTCCTGCAAGTATTTTGTGAGCGGCTACGTCTTCCTGGAGGGGGTGGCTTTAATCGATGGCCGCCATTGTTTTTGTAACCATCTTGGATATCAACAAGGCACTCTGCTACTGAAAACGTACAATCGATTATCTGTGTTCGTTCTGCGGAGAACTCAAGATAGGCCGCGGCCGCTATAATTGTTATAACCCCCACCTGAAAATACGTCCACCCCCCACCATCTTGAGAATGAATTCCGTTTTTTGTAATGTGCATAGTGGTAACGGCCTAATGACCAGTGATTTTAAAAAATGTAAAAATGTCCAAGTTGCAAACAGAAGTTAAAAAAGTTATTTAACTAAAATAATTTCGAGAAAAATTAATGTGTTACGTAATTTCCTCCACGCTTCCCCCTCCCCCATTGTGAACGGATGGTAACAGATTTGTTCAACCCACTCCCCCCCCCCCGGAAGCGTGGCGGAATTTGCGATTGCTCCCTATACTGTGGATGAATTTTTTGTAGTACAATAATTTGCCCAGAGGGTCTCTGTTCCTAGCATAAGATGGGTCAGAAACTTTCTACTGTTGTCTCTCCTCGTTTCTCCTACCCGAATTCTTTGTTCTCTCAAGGGCATTTCTACATTGGGGATAGTGGGGCTGAAGCTCTCTCCCTCCCCCACCCCTTTTCCCATTTTGCCCCTTTCTTAGTCTTCTGGTCCTTTTGGTAACCAGAATCATGAAGAAAATTTATAAAATCAAGGAAGAAATAGGTCCTCAAAAAAAATCCTGTGATAGAGTTTATCAACTCAGTCTTTGCCCAGATCACTGAAATAGCGCCTTTATCCATATGGCTATAGGTGCAGATTCACATTTTTTTGAACTCGCCATTGGCCAGTAGAGCATAATATTTAGTCGCCAACTGAGAAACGTTTGTCGCCAATTTAAAAAGTTTTGTCACCAATAAAATAAAAATTCATTCAATCTAGATGCGGTGATCAACGCAGTTTGTCAAGTACAAGTGTCTTATAAATTTTGGTTTTTTCACTGGCCTTGAAGGAACACAGGTTTTGAAAACTTGTTTGAAAATAAAGAAATCATCCCACTATCCGTAACATTTCTTGTCTTAATTTCTGAAACGAAGAGCGATAGCTTGGGATCAAGTACATCGGAAAGCTGATGAAAAATCCTTATAAAATTTACCAACAAGAAGGGAAATTACGTCCAGTTTGTCTCAGGCCTATTTATCATCCTCCAATCCACCGGCCAAATTGACTATTGGACGAATATTTTAATCGCCTACCTGCCTAATTTAATCGCCCGCTGGCTAGTGGCCGGTGGATTTCTGCACCCATACATATGGGTACTTCTCCTGGTTAGCCAGTGGAGAAGTGGCCACATCGATAAACGCGCTATTTCAGTAATATAAAAAAAATTATACTATTTACAGAGGTTTGAGTGGATTTATTTAAACGTAAGGCTACAAAATGTACAATACCTTTATGCGCTTGATGGGTTTTACTTGTGCAGTATTCGGATATGATAACACTAAAGTCCTAACCAGACTGGCTGCTCGCGGTTGCACGGAGTCGCAGTATGGTGTAAAAAAGACTTCAATATTGATCCTTAACGCAACACCAAGCGTATGATTGCGGCAATTTTGACCTTGTAGGGACGTAGTCGCGCATTGCTTCGCACGAAATTTTCTTCTGTCTGGAGAGGCCTTAAGTCCTCAAGGACGCAGTTTGTCGCAATAATTTATTATTTTTATTTATTTTGCAGGTGTTGACGAAGTCGTAGACCGAAGCCGAGCGTATGCCAACTTTAATGAATATCGGCTCAACTTGGTCGACGATCATGGGAGAAGGCAAAGGATAACAGTGGGATACAAGAATCCATTGTACTGCACCGAAATGGGTGACACGGACGATATACTGCCAAACGTCGTAGCGCCCTCTCGTAAGTGGAGTTTCATTATCTACGGTGTTATATGAAGAAGCCATAGAAACAAGCCGTTACCTTAATAGTAATTATAATGCACTATTGTGCGCGCAGCGCAACTTGAGTCCTGCAGTATGTTATGAGCGTCTAGATCTTCCTGGAGGGAGCGGCTTTAATCGCCGGCCGCCATTGTTTTTCTAACCATCTAGGATATCAACAAGGTGCTGTGCTATCAAAAACATACAATCGATTATCTGTATTCGTTCTGGGGCGTACTCAAGATAGGCCGCGGACACTATAACCTATATGCAATTGGGTACTGACCATAACCATGCCATAACCAACATCTATTAACTCTTTTTGTTTTTGACCATATAACGGAGAAAATTGGAGAATTCCAGCGTGGAGTTCTCACTGCTCATTGTAAAACATCAATCAATTGACCGAGTCAGTGAGCGATGCGAACGAAGTCCAGTTTTCGATTTGGAATTTTGCTCTGTTTCTGTGTCTGTTTGCTCCGCAATTACGGTCAAAGCCAGTAACCGATTCGATTGGTAGGACCATTCTGTTGGATAAGGCTCAACGACGCATGTAGTTGGTCGTGTGCTGAAAGCGCTACTTTTTTTTTTGGAGGGGGGGGGGTTTGAGGGCACCCGAAGTGAGGCCCTTAGGTAATTAGCTCGTTTTGCAGAATAATTTAGAATTGCGTGAATCAATTCGAACAAAATGTGATAGGATTATTCTTTGACCTTATGTTCAGTTTATAAGTTTTATGAAAATCCAGGATGATGACCGAAAATGGTGTACAAAAAGCACTTTTCCCTGTTCAGCTTCTAAACAGTTTGTGAGAGTGAACACAAACCATTTACGAATAATAACTTGAATTATATTTCCTTAAAGAAAGGTACGATGGAAGTTTTGTGAACAACCAAGATGGTGCCCGAAAGTGGGGTCCAAAAAAAAGAAAAGGTTTTGGCTTGTAACTTGTAAACCGTTCATCAGATTGAAAACAAACGTGTGATGAATTGTCGGCTGTAATACCCCGAATGCATCTTTCAAATCGATAATTTGTGAGTTTTAGCTCGAAACTCCATTCCAGATAAAATTTCCTTAAATTAAACTTGTTGGAAAGGATTTGATTGCTAAAGCACACCAATTATAGATTTCATAAAAGCAGGAGTGATATTCGGTGTGAGAATTTCTTTTACAAGAATTTCTTTTGTACATAAAACGATTTTTGCTAGATTCGAAATCTGATTTTATTTGTGAAGTATTGAACAGTCGATGTTTAACTTATAAAAATTTTCAAATGAAAAGCACAATTTTGGAGAATTTTTTCGTGTTTAGAATTTATGATGTTTTCCTATATTTTGCGTAGCATACTAGCTCTCAACGCGGTTTGTCGTGTTTGCTTTAGCGTTGTTATTTCGCGTTAAGTAGGCGTAAACATTATTTTCATGCCGCTCATTAACGAAGTTAAACGTAAAGCTCCGAAGCCTGACGAGAAGCAGTTTCGTGTTCCGTAAAAGGGTGACGTTGGGTAACAGACTGAGGCTAGAGGCTGGAGTTGTAAGCCTACTTCACTATACCAAAGTCTCATCTATCCATCATTCAGATACTATAGTGTCTAGATTTGGGGTTTGTTTAACACTGCTGCAGTGTGTGGCGCAGTGGCAACCTGGACCACCGCACTGTGATTGTGGTTGGCGCTAATGAACAAGCTGTTGATGCGCCTTAAAACCTTGATCTCCTCTTCTTCCCCATCATGGCTGAATCAATGACAGAAATAGTGTATAAAGTAGTATTCACATTTCTCATCCGGACCAAGATATCGCTACATACTATAACCGGGCAATCTTTTTAAAAACTGCTACGTGCCTTTTACCCAGGGTTGTGAAAAACCCGGGTTTTTTCGTTGAAAAAACCCAAGCCGGGTGGGGTCTTTCGGGTGTTTTCGGGCAATTTCGGGTTTTTTGGGCTTTATCAAGTTTTGCTGTCTAAACTTAAAATTGAATTTTTTGGTTGTTTGCCTAATTTTTTTAATGTTTTATGCACTCTCTGTTTTATGCTCCGTTTCAATTTTAAGACCTCGTGAATAGCAAGTTGAGTTCGGCTGACCCCATTTTGGTATTAGGATTAGTGACCTTGGCAGTTTATTAGGAAATGTGATTATAAAACATTCCTTTGTCAATTCACCCCTGTCTAAACTAAGTGGCGTCCCCCTCTGAACTCAGTATCTGGGTCAGTCAAAAATTTAAAGCATAAGAAAGCTAACTTTTGTAAGTTTTTTAGGGATTTCCACTCTTGTCCATCTACACCACGCGCCATGGCTGTTTGCTGTGACGTGCATATCACGTGACTGGGCTGGTCCAATCAGACGGCCAAATAGCCGTTGTTCTCGTTCGTCATTGGCTAACTCATGGTGACATCACGGCAAACAGCCATTGCGCATGGTTTAGTTCTGCCTCAATTGAACGGGTATTCTCAACCTATAGGCTAGTGTGGTCAAAACTTCGCAATCACCTGGGAACTGAAAGGGCAGAAAAACTTCTAAAAGTGTACAGGTCATTTAGGGAAGAACCTAAAGAATGGAAGATTTTTGTAACCTAAAACGAAAGACTTACTTTGTACAACTTGTATGAGTTAGAAATAAAATATTTGTTGAAAGATTGATTCCAAAACACATTGTTCTAGTACTAACCTCCAAAATGAAAAAAAGCCCTCTTACTGGGTTTAATACCGGTTTTTTTTCACTTGGTTTTTTTTGTTAAAAAACCCAGTGGGTTTTATTGGGCTGGGGAAAATAACAACAACCTTCTTTTACACACGAAATGTTTTTGATGTAAAACAATATTTTGGGGGGAGATCATTCCCATTGATGGCCGAGAGTTTATTCTGTAACCAAAGTGACAAACCATCTACGACAGGAGGGTCACTACGATGCACTCGGACATGCTTGAATGTTCAACACAGGTTGCACCACAGCATGGCCGCTTCCGCATTCAATTTCATCATCAACTGTATTAACGGTTAACTGTAAATTAATTACTTGCGCAGTTGCCAAGGCTGTATGTGACAACCTAAATAAACATTTCAATGCTCCATGACGCAAAGTAAAAAGCCAATATTTGGACTCATTACATAATCTGTCCATGTTAAAATGACGAAACGATGACTGCATATTTCACGCACATAAAGAACATAAAACACCTATGTCTCAACGCCAGTAGAGATAGATAAAACTGACCAAGACATCATTCACTGTGTGACGCAGCCTGGCTATACGAGTAAAACCACATAGACAGGCTTGTCACTAACAGAATCAACCCATAAGGCGGCTTCACCACGCGCACGTGAGCAGGTGCATGGTTCACAATTGCGCCAGCATGCACCAACACGCGGCTGTCTTAAACGGCACTCTTTGAAATCTTGCCCAAATAGATGGCACCGTTTGCCCTCGCGCTATAAAAGCCGACCAAACGGTGACATCTGGACGACAACTTCCACACACGCCGAGGTGTGTGGATGGGACCTCTTCGTTAGACAACCAAAACGAGAATCTTATAAACGACGTACAATTCGACAACCAAAGAAGCCGTGGAAAGTGCATCCGAAACGGCATTCGGTAAATCGAGCAAGTCTGGTTCGCAAGTCCTAGTGCAAAGGACGGCGAGAGAAGAAGTAAGCTGGGGCCAAGCATAAAGCTATGTGGTCTCAATTCACTTCTAACCGTAACCATCTTACAACTGCAGCCTTAGACGTATTCAACTAGCAAAATGGTGTGCGGTAATTGAGATAATCGGAGAAACCCACACCATAGAACAAGAGAGCAACGTGTTACTAATGCTTACTATAGAATGTCGAACAAGACCGAGTCCAACCTATCATTATCACAAGAATCCGTACAGTTATTGTTTATTAAGCAAAGGGGACAGTTCTAATCGAAACCAAGACCAAAACAATCGTATGCACGAGATGACATTTAATCAATGATTTCAAGTCCAATGCATGTGATGCCGAAGATTCAATCACCAGGAAAAAGGATGCACTGCGGAACAACAGTATCATAATGCTAAAACCCAGAAGGCTGTGCCTAAACAGAATAGCATTCAACAGCATAATAAATACTTATATCAGCAGCGATCAAAACCAGGTGCTCGACAGTTAAATATTACAGAACCAGGCTCATTACCCGGCAGTCTTGATGAATTGATGTATACTGACTGAAGTGGCTCAAATCAGCAACACTCAAAACGTGGCTCTACAAGATCAGAGATGGCGTTTATTCTCGGTATATCATCCCCTTTCCAGCGGCAAGACTATTTTACCCTGGATAGTGGTACCACGAGTTATATCACCTGTAGAGAAGACCGGTTATCAAATTCGTAAAGTTTCTGTCAAAATATACTCGGCATCCAAAGGAGGAAGCATTACAGCGACTAAACGTGGAACCATATGCGTTGAGACTAAGCACAGGTCCTTAGATTATAAAATGTTTTATTGCAGCAGACTCTGCTGCAAACCTTTTGTCATCCCCTAGTTTGGACAGAAAGGGCACATTCATTCTTCAAGGGTCACATTCCAACACGGCTGCTCCCTGATAACTAGTGTGTGGGGGCTGGTCCCATTTTGATGTTTTAACCTTTATCTATGTCATTGTTTGTGAACAAGGATCAAATTATAGCTCTGAAAATGAATTGTGTGGGTTTTGAGAAGTTGAGTTCGTGCCTGTTCAGTGGGGACCTTTCAGTTCTTTACAAGGGAATCATAGTGTCATCTTTAGAAGAATAAGAAAGTGTTGGGTGAAGGTCCGTTACTCTCACATCGTCTTATCACAATCGTCTTCATAGCACAATTTGTCTCGCTACCTGAAAGGGAGGAATCGTTATCAATTCCTCATTCAGTAGCAACTATACCATTTACTACGAATTATTATTTTATCAATGAATTATTGCCTCTCGCACGAAATCCAAAGATGAAACAAGCGTCCTATGAAAGCCTACCGAATGACACACCCACTTGGAATTTATGGCTTCAGCATTTGAGTCGCCCATTACGTAACGTAATGATAAAAATACAGAATGAATCACTTCTACAAGGAATCCACCTTTGGCAAATTTCCAAACGAACCCTGCCCAAATTATGTATCAGGCAAAAGTTAACGGTTATCTTTCCCGATAGTAGCTCCTATTGGTTGTTCACGGATTACGCAGATTCTTCGTGCTGAACTGAACGGTCCGATCCAGATACCAACTTATGCCAATGCGAGATAACTCTTTTGATGACTGTTCTAGTCGAGTGTTTCCTTTTTCCTTACCCATATATCTGAAATTTTTGAATGCTGTGCAGACTTTTATCCATGAAAACAAGACGTCCCAAAAATTAACCATCTTGCGATGAACAATGGGTCGATCTGAAAATCGCATGAATTCGAAGTTTACTTAAGCTCAAGAGGTATTCAGACATTTCCATTCTGCTCCATGCAGCCTGCAGACAAATCCATTAATTTAAGGTTTTTTTCCCAAACCATTATAACGTAGACTACAACCCTATTACGGCAGTCACCTACCCGTGAAAATACGGCATTTTGCAATTGAAGTATCCTGTCATTCACACAATATTTTAACTACCAAACCACCGTAATCTTGTGACCAACAAAGACCTATCGGTCATTGGGCTCTCACACGATACCCATCATCTGGTCTACACCTGCACACTTTTGGTTGTTTTTCCAAAAGTCCAAAACATTTTTCCAATTGTGCAATGACTTAACTTAAGCCTAATACAAAGAAGCTCCACATTTCTTGGTTATGGCACTAAGAATGGTGGTTTTCACCTCTGGATTTCATTCATGTAATAAACGTGACGTCCAATTTGAGATCGAATACAAGGAGGTCTCCTTGTGCCTCCATCGATGCCAGATAAGCCTTCAGCTATCCTTGACTTTGAAATTCATTATGATTCAACTGCCAAAAATCATACCAGGACCACCAATTATTATGAGGGTCCTCCACCTATCATTCCCCTTCAGTCTATGAACTGGTCGCTCCCTGGGAAGACGAAGGCCGTATTAAAACAGCATCGTGCAATGGAATATATCGGGTACATAAGGAACAACAAGCCGATTTACTTCCTAAGACTGATTATGTCTTGGATTCCGCTGAAGATGACGGTGACGAACCTGTACTTCTTTTACGCCACCTAATTGCAATGGCTTTCATTACTACACCTAATAATTTCAAGGAAGCCAATATGCCTCCTGAGGCACTAGGTGGTGTCAGGCTACTCAAGCTGAATTGGACTCAATGCAATCACATAAAGTATGGATATTGGTACCCCGACCTCCAGGTTCCAAGGTAAATAAATCCAAGTGTGTTGTTGCGTGTAAGTTGAACCCCGATGGTATCGACAAACACTGAATGCTCGACTCATCACAGCCGTTTGGAACGAGAAAGCAAAAATTGATTACCAGACAGCTTACTCACCAACCGTTCGTAACACATCAGTCCAAAAGGCAACGTAAATATGTTTGCATCTGTATTTATTGGTACTTCCATTCACTGCTAAGCTCAACCATCACCTGCACTATTTAGGCACAGCGACGGCTTACCTTTTCGGTCGTTTCACTCGCACCGTATACTTACTGCAGCCTTCAGGTTTCATGCAACAGGGGAAGAGAGAAGAATAACTCGTTTGTTTGCTGGGTATGGCAGTCTATGGCTTAATTGAATCGTGAAGAAATTGGTACGAGTGTATTAGTAATATTCTCCAGCCTTTTGGATTAGTAAAATTGGAATATGACCCATGTTACAGTATTCTTCCAGCGATCCGATGATTCTCATCTTTTCTTATGGTTATTTGCCGAAGACAAGCTAGTGAGCGTCAAAAGTGCAACTACGCATGAACTTTTCCTAGATAACTTACAAAAACACCTCATAATCGTGGAAGTTCACGGACAAAATTACACAAGCTATGAGCACACAGACCACTACGTCACATTGTCCAACTCCAAATACCTCCAAAGCAATCTTGATTGTTCCAGATGCAGATCTTGTAAGACTGCATCGTGCTACCTCTGGATGAGTGTGAGATGTCTAAACATGTTACCAACACTACATTCTTGGAGATGTTAGGTTCTTTGGTTTTTTGAGATCGAATCCAATATTCTCCACAATGTGGTCTAATTAGCCAGATCATCTTGGTGACTGAAGATACCGCTTTTAACTACCTTTAAGCGCATTTGGATATATTTGAAAAGTACGAAAGATTGCATTACGGTGTGAATGAGATTAGTTGCGACCAAATGCCGAAAAATCCATGTTGGTCTGTCTAGACACGTTACATAGCCCTTAATCACAACTCAGCTATCATTCCTATGAGAGGGCGGTGTGTGACTACAAGACGACCTCACCCAGGAAGGGAAGTTCCAGTTAATGTGCAATTGCATTAAAGCATGGAACTGCTTTGGAATATACTGTTAGTAACGAATAGCCCCCATTACATGTTTAAACTTCTTTTCTGAAATGTTATTCATGTAATTTTTTTTCTAATGGCCCTTGGTTTGGGCCATTTAACGAAAAATTTTGGGCCTGACCCCCACAAATAACAATAACTAGAAATATAATAAACGAATAAAAACAAATTTAAAAAAGAATGTCTAAAACCGACATTCTATTTGGTCAAAGAATAAGATTTACATTTAAACCTTATAATTTTATTTTTGCAAACCTTTTGTAATTTTGTTTTAACTGGTTTTTTTTTTTAATGAAATGTAGTTAGCGTACGATTTTTATGTGAAAGAAAAATGGACGTTTTACACGTGTGTCAGCTGATTTCACTCGAGTGAATTCGTCCATGATAAATTTTCAAAAACTCCAGAAACCTTTTACAAAAACTGCTAAAAATTGCGTCTTTAGAAATCCGCTAGCAACCTCAAAAGAGAAGTGATATGGAATACCAAACGTATAAACAAAACTATTCGTGTGTTTTTATCATCAAGGCGTCATCAATTTGTTTGTCAAACTGAGATGTGTTTTTTTCTTTCTGATTTCTTGATAAGTTATCTTATTAACGATAAATGGGTGTATACTCGTTCAAGACGTTTTCTTTACATTTGAAAAAAATATTTTAATCGTGAAGGGATGACGATGTGCTTCATCAAGCCAGACTTTAAAGTTGAAAACGGCCTTTAAAAAAATATTTTAGCATTCGAACTGTAGCGACTTGAATGGCTGATGTTGAAGCGTCAACAAATGGTGATGTCGAAGCACCAGCAACACAAGAAGGTAAACTAATTTATTTCACAATCACCACGGCCACACTATGCCGTTTAAGAGTGTACTAACTGTACCCCCGGTGTAACATACCCCGGTCTACCCGGTTCCCGCATACCTGAGCGAAATACTGTAGTGGGCAGTATGGAATGAAAAGGGTGCCGACTGCCCCCTGCTTCCTCCTCCGAACTCCCCTGCGGTCTGATTTTCCGCCATGCCCCCCTCCCCCTGGTAACCCCTTTCCTGTCCCGCACCACCTCCCCCGTCCCCGACCCAGATTCCCCTATTGCGTGGTCAGAATATCCCCATCCCTGCTCCCCCTCCATTTTAAACCGTGCTGATTTGTTTTGTTATGGAAGTAAATGTCTTTTTTCAATGGAGGACGCTCAATTGCCCGTTTCTCAGTTCTGATACCAAGCGCAATAAATCCAACAACAGTCGTGCATGCAGTGATGGTTACTGAACCAACTTTGAAACTCTTAAACTCTGCTTTAAGAGGTAGCATTATTAATGCAATATTTCGAGTGTTACTGATTGTTACAGGCCACACCCGTTTGTTTGTCACTGTCGGTCGCTCGCCCTCTTTCATTATAGTGCATAACGATGAATTTGCTTGCCCAACACAAGCGTATCATATATAGTATATAGATATATCTAGGCACATTTTTAATAAATTTTTTTTCCTAGTAGGGTATATTGTGTCGATACTAACATATAAAAACAGGCATGTATGAAGAATTGTGAACAATGGATATTTTGTTTTGAAATGAATGGTTACTTGGGGGTGGGGGGTGGATCGAGGCTTAACGCAACGTCGACAGCTAGGTCATTAGCGCCAACAAATCTCAGTCGCAGTGCAGTGGTCTGGGATGCCACTGCGCCAAACATTACAGAGATGTTAACGAAACCCCAAATCTGCATCCTATCGTACACCTAGCTGTATACCTACTGCAAAAATTTCAAAACCCCGGACAGGGGGACAGCATCATCGTCAAATTGATACGCTATGTCGTATCATGGAAAGTGGAAACAGCAACGAACATGATAACAATCAACAAGGAGTGCCTGCCATTCCTGGACATTTAATAGCCCGCAACTTATTGCCGCTATGTTTGCTCAACAAGGCTTGCCAAGCAGCGAGCAATCTCAGGCGTACAGCTGAAAGGCGTCAGAGGGAGCAAAGCACAGATCCTTATCGAGAGGACCAGAAAGGGCCCCTTTCGCTGCCGCATTAGCGTGCTCATCCGCAGGTTAATTGGCCGAGCAACCGAAGTGAAGAATGACGAATACTCTACTTAAAAAAAAAAAAATTGTGCGTTTATCCGTGTGCGTAGTGTTTCTGTTTGGGACACGATAAGGTTCGCACTTTTGTTCGGATTTCATTAAAATACCACGACAATGGAGCGTTAAAGCATGAAACAAATGTTTTCGGAGATATTCTGGTTTTCCGTTGAATGGACGGTTAAGCCGATATTTAGTAGTGATGGTAAGGGAACCCGATCTATAAGGCACCTGGCACCGAGCACTACATGAACAACACAAAACCATTTGCTATAGGACCATAGTGAAAGTTCATTTAGTGTGAGGAATGCAGAAAATAATTACAAAATGTGGTAAAAAATGAGTATTACTGATTTTGAAATAAATGCAGCTACTTCTTTGTCATTTCCATTCATCCCGTTAATCTCGCGCATAGTGGCAGGGCTGGCCAGATGCTGTCTAAGGATCGGTGATGGATTCGTTCGCTTGCTTCGATATTCGTTTGCAGCGAGTGCTTCGGTGTAAACTAATTATTATAGCGTCTCCCGCTCGGCCCAGAAGTTGTAATCTTCAGAAATCAATTACATGCCCAGTTTTCATGCAATATTTAAAGCAAAACTCAGCCTTGTCGCAATACAAATAAGATAAAAATTTAGATAAGATAAATGAGATAAGGTAAAAGATACTGAGCATTCTCAACCGTCACCATTCAAAATTTGCTCCTCCCACCGTTGCCTGGCAACCCCATGCCACACAGAGCAGCCTTCCCTATCCCTCTATAAAACTTTCAACCCAACAAGAACATAAATACCATAAATAACCGTTGGTCTCTATCTAATACCAATCCATAGATGATGAGCTCACTTGTCGGCCACTTCCGGCCACGTCCACTTCATACTTTCACTTCCACTTCATACTTTCGAGTTTTTTTTTTGTATTTCAAATAATTTTTAAACGCTGAATCTAATGGTGAAAACCGTTTGTCTCTATGTGGTACCGTTCCATAGATGATGGGCTCACTTGTCAACCACTTCCGACCACTTGCGGGCCACCTTCGCTTCTGTTTTTTTTTATCCCTTTTATCTAATTTTTGGACGCTGAATCTAATGGTGAAAACCGTTTGTCTTTATCTGGTACCGTTCCATATATGATGGACTTACTTGTCAGCCACTTCCGACCACTTGTGGGCCATTTTCACGTCTGTTTTTTTTTTTATCCCTTTTATCTAATTTTTGGACGCTTAATCTAACGGTGAAAGCCATTTGTCTTTACCTGGTACCGTTCCATAGGTGATGGTCTCACTTGTCGGCCACTTCCGGTCACGTCCACTTCATGCTTTTACTTCCACTTCATACTTTCGGGTTTTTTTTGTTTGTATTTCAAATAATTTTTGGACGCTGAATCTAATGGTGAAAACAGGTTGTCTCTATGTCTCTATCCGTTCCATGGATGATGGGCTCACTTGTCGGCCACTTTCGGTCACTTGTGGGCCACTTTCGCTTCTGTTTTTTTTATCCCTTTTATCTAATTTTTGGACGCTGAATCTAATGGTGAAAACCGTTTGACTCTATGTGGTACCGTTCCATAGATGATGGGCTCACTTGGCAGCCACTTCCGACCACTTGTGGGCCACTTTTCGCTTCTGTTTTTTTTTTTATCCCTTTTATCTAATTTTTGGACGCTGAATCTAATGGTGAAAACCGTTTGTCTCTTTGTGGTACCGTTCCATAGATGATGGGCTCACTTGTCAGCCACTTCCGACCACTTGCGGGCCACTTTCGCTTCTGTTTTTTTTTTATCCCTTTTATCTAAGTTTTGGACGCTGAATCTAATGGTGAAAACCGTTTGTCCCTATGTGGTACCGTTCCATAGATGATGGGCTCATTTGTCGGCCACTTCCGGCCATGTCCACTTCATACTTTCACTTCCTCTTCATATTATCGGGTTTTTTTTTGTTTGTATTTCAAATAATTTTGGACGCTGAATCTAATGGTGAAAACCGTTTGACTCTATGTGGTACCGTTCCATAGATGATGGGCGCACTTGGCAGCCACTTCCGACCACTTGTGGGCCACTTTCGCTTCTGTTTTTTTTTTATCCCTTTTATCTAATTTTTGGACGCTGAATCTAATGGTGAGAACCGTTTGTCTCTTTGTGGTACCGTTCCATAGATGATGGGCTCACTTGTCAGTCACTTCCGACCACTTGCGGGCCACTTTCGCTTCTGTTTTTTTTTTATCCCTTTTAACTAAGTTTTGGACGCTGAATCTAATGGTGAAAACCGTTTGTCCCTATGTGGTACCGTTCCATAGATGATGGGCTCATTTGTCGGTCACTTCCGGTCACGTACACTTCATGCTTTCACTTCCACTTCATACTTTCGGGTTTTTTTTTTCGTTTGTGTTTCAAATAATTTTTGGACGCTGAATCTAACGGTGAAAGCCGTTTGTCTGTATGTGGTACCGTTCCATAGATGATGGGCTCACTTGTCGGCCACTTCCGGTCACTTGTGGGCCACTTTCGTTTCTGTTTTTTTTATCCCTTTTATCTAATTTTTGGACGCTTAATCTAACGGTAAAAGCCGTTTGTCTTTATCTGGTACCGTTTCATAGGTGATGGTCTCACTTGTGGGTCACTTCCGGTCACGTCCACTTCATGCTTTCACTTCCACTTCATACTTTCGGGTTTTTTTTTTTTTTGTATTTCAAATAATTTTTGGACGCTGAATCTAATGGTGAAAACAGTTTGTCTCTATGTGGTACCGTTCCATGGATGATGGGATTACTTGTCGGCCACTTTCGGTCACGTGTGGGCCACTTTCGCTTCTGTTTTTTTTTATCCCTTTTATCTAATTTTTGGATGCTGAATCTAATGGTGAAAACCGTTTGTCTTTATCTGGTACCGTTCCATATATGATGGCGTCACTTGTGGGCCAATTGTGGGCCACTTTCATGTCTGTTTTTTTTTTATCCCTTTTCTCTAATTTTTGGACGCTGAATCTAATGGTGAAAACCGTTTGACTTTATCTGGTACCGTTCTGGTACCGATGGGCTACTTCCGGCCACATCCACTTCATACTTTCACTTCCTCTTCATACTTTCGGGTTTTTTTTGTTTGTATTTCAAATAATTTTGGACGCTGAATCTAATGGTGAAAACCGTTTGTCTCTATGTGGTACCGTTCCATAGATGATGGGCTCACTTGGCAGCCACTTCCGACCACTTGTGGGTCACTTTCGCTTTTGTTTTTTTTTATCCTTTTCATCTAATTTTTGGACGCTGAATCTAATGGTGAAAACCGTTTGTCTCTATGTGGTACCGTCCATATATGATGGGCTCACTTGTCAGCCACTTCCGACCACTTGTGGGCCACTTTCACTGCATACTTCCGGTTTTTTTTAATTCCTTTTAAGTCGTGTTTGGATGCTGAATCTAATGGTGAAAACCGTTAGTCTCTATTTGGAACCGTTCCAGAGTTGAAAAAGGTGACAGACGGACAAAGTCGTTGCTGTTTTCTTCCCAGCTTTCACTGTCAGAAGACTAAAATTAAGACATTTTTCATTTAATAAGTTCATTTCATTTCATTTCTTCATTTCATTTAAAGGAAAACTAAACCCTTCCATCTTAAATTTCACTATTGTTAGTTAAGTACGAAAAAAAAAAACAAGATGCAAGTTACGCGAAGTTTCCAACATTCGTATTAATTAAGCAATAGTTGATTTAGAATCTAAGTTTGATGTTTCCATGGCGCGAGACAGGAAACGCGATTTCCTCGCATGGTACCGACGTCACACTTCATCACCTTGGACCTTGGAGGAATGACGTCATCATAGCATACTATAGCGAGTGCTCGCCGGCTTGTGCTTCTAAGATGG
Organism: Lithobius niger; assembly: GCA_023313725.1. Taxonomy (NCBI): domain Eukaryota; kingdom Metazoa; phylum Arthropoda; class Chilopoda; order Lithobiomorpha; family Lithobiidae; genus Lithobius; species Lithobius niger. Next base: position 4,215 of record JAHWFP010210954.1, on the reverse strand, counting down.
CGGCTGCGAGACTGGACCGCTCTGACCATAGCAGCGCGAACCAAAACTCAATCTCTGAGTGATTTATTAAATTACAGTATTCAAGAAAGTAGCTATCGTAACTGCTCTTCGCAACGGTACTGAAATTTAACATGGGAGGGTTTTAGCTTTACTTTAATAAATTTTCATTTTTCATTTAATAATTTTTTGATGAAAACGATCTATTCGCATGGCTTCAGAAATGCGCCAGGGTATAGTATAATACAAATCCTGTTTATCCATCCCATCTGTCTGACCGCAACAGGGATTTGAAATTTGATGCTTTTTTTTTTTTTTTTTTAAACACACGCTAGTACTGCCTCCCGCCGAAATTCAACAACAACATTACGGTCGGTTCGTCCTATTCGATAAAGCATTGGAGCATAGCGATGACTAAAGGCCTCTCCAGACAGAAGACAATTTCGTGCGAAGCTATGCGTAACTACGTGCCTACAAGGTCAAGATTGCAGCAATCGTGTGGTTGGTGTTGCGTTAAGGACGAATATTGAAGTCTTTTTTACACCATACTACGTCGGCGTGCAGCCGCGAGCAGCCAGTCTGGTTAGGGCTTAAAGCCTTGACCAAACCAGCTGATTTCTGACGCAACGGATGATGCGCCACAGACATAACACTGACCGGCAAACCTTCGTTATCCCTGCTGAAAGCTGTTGTTTGTGCGAGAAAAGAACAATTTTGGAAACAGAGAGAAATGACTACAATGTTGTAGCAATGTTCAAAATTATTGTTGTACTTTGCTCTTTACCTTTTTTTTTTATTTCTTTATAAAAAAAACGGATCTTGTTTTTATAAATAAAACAAGGGTAAAGTTAAAAGAGAAATTTCGGACATAAAGGCCTTCAAATTTATGGAAGCCAAGCACTTTTGCCTAATAAGGCATCTTCAGGGCTAAAAGGAAAAACAGAGCCAAATAAAGATTTTTCCAACGCATTAAAATATAAACACACTTCCACATTCTGCATACATACCAAAAAATGTGAACAATCAACACCCACTATTCATGTTGTCAAGTGCGTAACAATTAACTACCAAAATCAAACCACTGCTTTCCTACTGCCAGTGCTTCCATACTACCAGAGTGTGTTTATATTTTAATGCTTCGGAAAAATATTTATTTGGTTTTGTTTTCCCTTTTAGCCCTGGTGTGGCCTTATTAAGCGAAAGTGCTTGGCTACGTTAAATTTAAAGGTGTCTTAATGGCTAGAATTTGTTTTTTTATTTTACTTCAAGACATCATAAACACATATTTTACAAGGGTAAAGTTGTAAATAAAAACAAGAGCCACAAGGTCTTGTTGCATAAATACGCCCTCAACTGATTTAGATACAGTAACAGGGCCGCTTCGCTACACTACTTCAGTAGAGCGTTTTGGCAAGATAAACATAACTGGATTAGTGGTTGTAACACGACAAATTTAACACCTAACCCGACCGAATGAAAGAAACGTAAGCTGGGCCATTTGCAAAGAAAAATGTATAATAAAGGTTATACATAAAAAAAA